>VDFB02086081.1:419624995-419717869 GCA_007258455.2 Sequoia sempervirens
TTTGATTGAGCTTTTAGATCTTTCAGTTTCTTCAAGATGTTCGTAAAATACTCTTGCAGATACTTTTCCAAGGTAATCGTATCTTTTGGATCTGTTCCCAAAAGAGCATGAGTTTCTGCCATTGGAGTAGAGAAAACCACATCACTTGAAAGAACCTGCAGGAAAAAGCTAAAACAGTCATCATGAGGTTAAATTGTGTGTTTGCATATTGAATAAAATAACTTTTAACGTAGCTTTTGCCACATAAGATATTAATTGCATTTATTGAAAGCAAATAGACACACGATTTCTGTAGTAGATTAATTTAAATTTTGGCATAGCTTGGATACTTTCAGCCTTCAGGGTATAAAATCAAATGCCAGGACTTTTTATTGTGTTCTATTCCAAAATAATTGTAAACTTTAAAAAAAAAAATTTTAGTGAACATTCTGTTTGATATGGGGAAAAAAGTTGATACATGCCTGCAATTTGAAGGGAAGATTTATCAAAAACACTTCATGATTGTTTAACTGGCATTTAACTATCGATTAAATATTTCCATTTTGCCTCTAGAAATTTGAATCTGACACTCAAATTTAGAGCAAGGTTGAATAAAGAATTGAAAACTCTTGGCGAACAATCAAAATGCAAAGAATTGCTAACCTCTGAAAATGCCAGTCTGTCAGCAACATCATTTGTCCATTGGAAAAACCGGGTCAATTGGCGAGTGAATCTCAACACTCCAACTGGTACAGTTGTGATTCTTGCATCCTGGCCTGCAAGTCTCTCACATAAACTAATCACCTGAAACAAAGAAAGAAAAAATAAGTCCTTATTTTTACCTTCAACAATTTATAACTCTTTAAAAGACATCATTTGAGCCTTGCACATAAGAAAAGAAAAATGAAGTAACTTGAAAATCTTCCAAAACAGAATCTGGAAAGACAACATGGCAATGACTCATGCCACGGAATGTATTTGGAACTCAAGCAAATCAGGAACTAGTTTATAGAAGTTCTATCTACTATAATCATTACAAATATATTAAAATTTTAATTAAACGATTTAATGGTAAATGTAGTATAGAGAATGGAAACAAATATGCACATCTAAGCTAGAAATAAATATACAGATTAGAAATGGAATATGAACTTGGCATTGATTCATGTAACTTGTGCAAATATACAATATTCTCCCGAATATGGACAACAAAACAACCAAGAAGAATAAACTAGATAGCTCCCCTCAAATTGTTTGTAGACATGGATATATAGCTGATGGAGAGAAAGTTTGTTGATTCGGCAACCAAACACCCACTTGTATTGAACACAAGTACCAATCATGACAAACCAAAACTTAAAACAGTGATACATTATGCACAAAATTGGTAGTCATTTAGTGTAGGTTTTTATTTTCCTCTGTTGGATATTAATCTATTTTCCTATACATTTATTTAGCTTGCTTAAATGTAAAAAGTGGGTCATTAATGGGCTCTTGGAGTCATTATAGAAATTTATTGAAAAAGGGGACATGACATTCATAGCATACCAGTTTAGTTGGAAGGTGTATTAGATGGATGTGAAGAATGCCTTCATGAATGAGGATTTGAATGAGGTCTACATGGTGCAGCTTGAAGGATTTTAGGTTTCTAGCAGTGGTCACCTAGTTTTTTTGGCTTCTTAAGTGTCTATAAGGGCTTAAGAAGGCTCCATGAGCTTAGTACATTAAGATTGATTGACATCTTTGCAATTTTGGATCTAGAGGAAGTCATTTGATCCACATTTCTATGTCAAAAGCAATTGTGATGACATTGTGATTCTCGTTCTCTATTGTGATGATCCTACCAGTATAGGTAGTGAGGCCATTGCATTACAATGAGTGAAACTAAGTTCTAATTTTGACATAACTGATTTAGGCATCCTACACTATTGCTTAGGTATAATGTTTTGACAATATTACTACTTCATTTGCACGGCTCAAGTCAAGTATGCTGTAAATCTTTTGGAATGGTCCTTGTCATGTCCTTGAAATAATTTGAATCATTGGAGGGAAAATTATAAAAATGTTTTTAAACACTATTTAATAATAATTAAATATAATATTTAAATAATAATAAAATAATAATATTAAATATAATTTTTTATAAAAGGGGTAAAAACTTTATTGAAACTCAGAAAGGAACATTACAATGAAAGCAGGACTGAAGTCCCAAGAAAAAGCAAAAGTAGAAGAACATAGCACAACCAAAGTCAGCCAACTCCTAAACCAGCCCTATCCTTAGCAAGAACTCCCTCCAAATCATGGAAAAGCTCCAGAGGAATAAGCTCCCACTCCTCAATTCTCCACCCACCGACACGCTCAGAGGCCCATTTTTCCAAGCAATCAGTAGCCCTATTCCACTCCCGCAGAATATGAAAAAAAGTCTCCATTTCCATCAACGAACTAACCTAAAAAATTTGTTGCACAATCATAGCCAACTGCCAACTGACCCCCACCACTTTTCTCTCAATGAGAAAATTGATCAAGACCTGGGAATTAGATTCACAAATAATCCTTTTCCACCCCAAAGCATGAGCCCTCTCAAAGGCGCAGAGGATTGCCAAGCCTTCCACAATGTTGATAGTCTTCGACCCCTCATGGATTGAGAAGAGGAAAACCACCGAACTTAAAGAATCCCTACCAATCCCCCCAATACCAGTAGGTTCTGGATTTCCCCTGGAAGAGCCATCAGTATTAATCTTCAGAACTCCATTAGGAGGGGGCTGCCAACTACCAATCCTATAAATTTTATGCTTCACCTTCCGCCCTCTCCTGACACAAGAAAAAGTCACAGACAACCCCTGAATCCCCAATCTCTCCACCACCTTCGCATCCCTTTTCTCTAACAAAAATCTCACAACACACTTAGCCTCCACCGTTTCTTGAATCATGCTCCAAATTCGCTGTCAGACTTGCTGCACAAACTGCTTCTCACCCTAAAAAATACGCCTATTCCGTTCCAACCAAATCTGCCACAACAAAAAGATAGGCCCCACAAACCACACTTCCTGTAAGAAAGAATTCATAGAGGGAGGCCTACCCACACTATTCTAAAAATTAATCAAGGAGGAAGCATGAACATAGGGGCTCTGCCAAATGCCCCACCAAAAATGCCAAATCTGGATAGCAAAAGGACAGCGAAAGAACAAGTGAGAAGACTCCTCCTCGGCAGCCCCACACAAAACACAGATAGACGGTCCATGGAAACCCCTCTTCCGGATATTGTCCCAAGTCAAACACTTATTTCAGGTCAACATCCAGATAAAGCAATTACACTTTGGCCAGGAGAACTTGTTCCAGACCTTCTTCCACCACTGAACTTCCTCCCCATTCATCCTGTGGGACAATAATACCTTATATCCAGAGGCCACAGTATAAACACCCAAAGGATTAGGAGACCAAGCAAGCACATCTTTCTCTTGGAGAGAACTACATCGACGATTGGAAAGAACACTTTGCAACACAACACACTCCTCATGAAGACCAACATCTGGCCAAACATCAGGAGACTTCCATCTAGCCACCTTAAGCTGCCTGTAAAAAGAGGAGGATTTAAAGTCACTCACCCGTGACCAACCAGCCTTAATAAACCTCTGGCAAAGATTCAATAAATTAGGGTACTGAGAGATGAGAGGAGGAGAGCCATCCCAGGAATTAGACCAAAACTGAACCTCAGTCCCCTACTTACAAATCCAAAATAAACCATCCTTAATGAGAGCAACCCCCTTTTTGAGAGTCCCCCAGATCACCGAACCCTTCCCAACAAGGGGATAATGAGGAATATCATTATGAGGAATTCCCAAAAAGTACTTTTGAGATAGAACTCTGGCCCAAATCTTATCCTACTCAGTGCACCACCGCTAATACAACTTCACAGCCAGTGCCACCCCAGTCAAAGCCGACTGCTGCAATCCAAGGCCCCCATACTGCTTCGGGCTACAAACAACTTCCCATCTAACCAGACTCCATTTATAAGATGTCAAACATCCAACCCATAAAAACTGTCTAGCCATAGAGTCAAACTCCTTAACAAAGCTCATCGGGGCAACCTGGAGCATGCATCTATAAATGGGCAAAGCCTGCACCATAGACTTGATCAACTAAACACGCCCAGCAAAGGATAACCACCGACGAGTCCAGTGATTAACTTTAACCTAAAATTTATCCAAGATATTCTTCCAGGACTCCTTGGGCAATTGCCCCTCCAAGATGGGAATACCAAGATAGGTCAAAGGAAGATTCCCAATCTGAAATCTCAAGGTATGAGCAATCCACTGCTGAATGGGGCCCAGAGTATTAAAAAAGAAGATGGAAGATTTACTTCATTAATTAATTTCCCCGAGGCAATCAGGTAAACATCCAACACCCTATGAATATTAGCAGCTTCTCCCATTGTAGCCTTTCCCATCAGAGCATTATCGTCCACAAACTGCAAGTGCGATTGTGGAGGCAAGTCACCACCCCACCGCCAACCCTGGATTAGACCACCCTCCACATTTCTTCTAATCAATCTCCCCAAACCTTCAGCAAAGAGAAGAAATAAATATGGAGAGAGGGGATCCCCTTGACGAAGCCCCCTAGATGCCCCAAATAACTCAGAGTGCTCTCCATTAATAATCACAGAGAAAGAAACTGAAGTAATGCAACTCATAACCCAATGAATCCAATCTTCCCCGAAACCAAAAACACTGAGAATCTTTTGAAGGAAAGACCATCTGACCTTGTCATAAGCCTTAGACATATCCAACTTAATGAACATCCCCTTTTCTTTGGAGCTAGCCATAGAATGAATGGTCTCAGTTGTAATAACAATCCCATCCAGAATTTTCTTTCCCACCACAAAACCACTCTGCTCCTCAGAAATTAGCTCCTTAAGCCACTTTTTTAACCTGTCAGCAATTAACTTAGAGATAACTTTATAAATGACATTGCAGAGATAAATGGGATGGAATTGACTTAACCTATCAGCCCCATCACACTTGGGAATGAGGGCTAGAAAGGTAGAATTTAACACTCTGAGCATCTACTTGTTCCGCTGAGATTCCTGAACAACAGCCAAAAGGTCCAACTTGATGATATCCCAGAATTCTTGGAAAAAATTGACCGGGAATCCATCAGGACCAGGAGCTTTCCCTTTCTTCATCTGGAAAATAGTGCCCTCTAGCTCCTCCAACGTGATATTACTCATAAGAAGCTCATTCATTTCTCTAGAAACCAGAGGGGGAATACAGGAAAGAACCTGGGCTTCTTCCGGAGACCCCCCCTGCGAATCCTCCTAAAAAGGAGAGGAAAAATAATGGACTGCCTCACTTGAGATTTCAGGAAAGGAGGAGAGATGCTCACCCCTGTCATTCACCAAAGCCGAAATATAATTGCCTTGCCTCTTGGACTTCACTGAATTGAAGAAAAAAGCTATGTTTTTATCCCCCTCCTGAAGCCACTCTATCCGAGCTTTTTGTTTCCAATACATTTCCTCCCACATCTCGTACTCCTCTAGAGCTTTCAAAGCCTGAGCCTCTTCCTTAAGCAAATCCTTGGTCATCCCACCCTCCCATATCAGTCTCGTGATACCATCCAATTCAGCTTGAGTAGTCGCCTTAGCATGAAAGATGTTCCCAAAGCAATGAAGATTCCACCGCTTGAGCTAATATTTCACATATTGAAGAAGTTTAGCAAAGGTGTACATTGCTGTACCGAAAGCAGATCTACCACTTCTCCACCAGTCAGCCACATAATCATACAAAGATGGGTCCTGCAACCACATGAGCTGAAATCTAAAAGAAGGAGAACGAGGCATACGACGTGACTCAATAGCCAGCTTGATAGGCCAATGGTCGGATCCTCTCCAATCCAAAATTTCAAAACAAGAAGACCACTGACCACCAATCCAATAGCAAGAAACCAAGAAGCAATCCAATCTCTCAACAATACAATTATCCCCAATCCTGCGATTGTTCCAAGTAAACTTACCATTACTGGGCTTCATATCTACTAAATTCAAAGCATCAATGTTATCACACAGGAGCAACGCCGAGGGCTCCAGCCTCACAGTACCACCATGCTTTTCAACCAATTCAGTGATAGCATTAAAATCTCTAGGAAGAATCTAGGGATGGAAAGGAGCTAAACTATGGACAAACCAAATATGGGACCATAGAGACTGCTTACCCCGGAGATCAATAGGAGCATAGATATTAGAAAGGAGCAGAATCTCCCCCGTCTCAAATCTAGAAGCAATCATAGACATAGCAGATTTAGAGGACACCCACCAAAGAGGACAAAGCTTCTGCGGGTTCCATAAACAAGCTATGCCCCCAAAAGACCCATGAGCACCAATGCACTGACACTCCCCGTTCCTCCACAACTTAGGAGCCAAACTAAACATACTATCCACTGAAAGCTTGGTCTCCTATAGAAAAAGAATATCAGGACCATGTTTCCTAACCAAATCATGAACTGCTTTTTGTCGAGGGCCGTTGTTCAAGCCCCTTACATTCCATGATAGAACAATCATTTTGAGGGGTTCAAAAAATGAGAATCTAGAGTCTTTACTGACCCTGACTCCACCAAAGTCTCTCCTATCAACTTGATCTTTTCTAGATCCTTCTTTCTACCAAGTTTGGCATATTTCTCCACCCCACCCTTTTTAAGATCTCTTTGTAAAAGGCCCAACTGAGGAGAAGGCTTGTTGCCCTTAGCCGCAATCGAATTTACCTTTCGTCCAGGAGAGGAAGAATCCCCACCACCTTTCGGTGCCTCAGCCGAAAGAGCTGGCACCTCCGAGACCACAAACTATAGATTTGTATCCATCTACAAATTATCTCCACCTGAAGAATCCAGTGAAACACCAAAGATATTGTCCACCGGAGCTGAACCCTCAACCTCCTGAACCAAACTCAACAACCCCGGGTTCACTTCCTGCTAGTTGAGATCATCCAATACCTCAAACCTTTTAAAAGTATCATCATCCTGTCTTTCCTTTAAGGTCCTCTTCTGACCCCAATTCCTGTTACAAGCCTTAACCTGAACAAAACCATCTGCACCAACCTCTTCACCAGAGGCAAGGCCCTTCCCCTTATCAGCTATAGGGGGTTGTGAGGAGGTTGTGTAGGCTGAGACTCCATAGGCTTATATCTTGGGCATCTACACTGCAAATGACCATATTCATGACATAGATGACAACGGAAAGGAAGAGTCTCATAATCCAATTGCTGCACCCAAGAGAAGGATCCCGCACACATATCCACAGCATCGGACAAAGGCTTACGAAGATCAATTTCAACACAAATACGAGCAAAATTCATTACCTTTTTACCCAAGGTTTGCAACGAAGACCCAACTGGTTTTCCAAGCAGCGAAGCCACCGAGTGCAAAGCATCCTCCCAACAACACTCCACTAGAAAATGAGGCAAACGAACCCACACGGGGACACAATTTGGAAGCTCCTCAGAGGGGATAAAGCCAACATGCCATGGTTTAATAAACAACCCCACCTGGTTATGGAAATAAGGACCACCTTCAAATACCCTAGTGCGATCAGCCATGCAATTAAAGGTTACCATAAAGTAACTATTGGCCAGCAATATGATCTCCATTTCTCCCTCTGGCACCCAAGTCCTCTGGGCCCAAGATTCCAAAAATTGAAGTGAAACCCTCATCCCCAAAAATTTGCAAAATAATGAGTGCTTCGTATAATATTCAACATCTTCAGCAATCATCTCAGGCGGGAACACCAATTTAGGCCTCTCTTGGTAACACTCAAGACATCCGTTAATCTTCTTGAGCCTCGTACTATTATACGATCCTGCACCAACAAACCCTGAATCCGAAGCAAATAAATTATTATCGAAAGTCTTCATTCCTTGAGTCGGAGCCTTCGAGCCTATTTCTGCGCAAAATTCCATGTCAGGAGACACCCCAGATGTCTCACCCTTCGAAAAGGCCATCAAACCCTAGACGGGTATGCAAAAAATCCAAATGGTATTGGGTGGGGGAAACCCACACCACTCCCCCGGACTACGCCCAACACAAACACCCACCACACGAGCCCACCCACACCTGCACCAGGCAAGGAGAGTGAACACCACACAGAGAGAAAACAATAGCATGCTTTCTACACCCCGCACACCCTATAACCTCAACCCACTTCGTCTAGATCCAAGCATGCACGGGCATGCACCACCACAGAAGCCCTACAGACAGACCCACAACATAGGGCAACAAAAAGACCCCCGAGCGCACAAAGAATTGTAGACCCAAGCAAACACTGGCCGTGCACCCCAGGAAACAAATCAGACAACTTAAAAAAGATACAACCCCCCCGAAAGCACAAAAAGACCCCCCCCCAGACAACGCAGGAACAAAAAGATCAGTCACGAGCTAGGGCTCGGATGCCCTAGGTCGGCCCACGAAGTTGTAGACCTGGACACCATCACCCACATGGATTAAAATCTTGAAGTGGTATATTATTCATAAATATTATAATATCAATATATTGTGTAAATAAATATAAAATTATAAATAAACAAAATTTAAAATAAAAATAATAATATTATAATTTATAAAAAGAAAATATTTAGTTTAAATATTATTTTCCCTCATTGATAATGAGGTAGTGCTTGTTCGTTGTATAATTAAAATATGCAATTTATTGAGAAAGGTCATCAACAAAGAAGAATTTGACATAGGAATCATAAATATCATTTTAGAGTTTTCTGATAACCAATTAATGAATGACGCATTGTGAACGATGAGGATGAGAAAAAACCAGCAGGTAAAATATCAGGTTATGGAGAGAGAGACAAAGAAATAGACACAAAAAGAGAATTAGAGATAGGTAAATATAGATGGTGAGAGGGAGAGAGAAATAGTAGAAGATAGAGAAAGGGAGAAAGAAGTAGGGGGAGATAGAGATATATGGGAAGAGAAAGCGAGAGAGAGGTAGAGATAGATAGATAGGGGGATAGGGAGGGAGTGATGGAGGGAGAGAGATTGGGAGAGATAGAGAGAGGGGGAAGATAGAGAGAGAGGGAGAGAAAGGGTTAAGGGCAGAGGGGAGAGAGACAGAGGGAGTGAGTGAGTGAGAGAGACTTGAGAGAGGGAGAGGGGGTAGGAGGGAGAGACTTGAGAGAGAGAGAGAGAGGGAGGGAGTGGGAGAGAGATATAGGGTATAGGGTTAAGAGTAGAGGGTTTTAAGGGTTTAGGGTTTAGGAGTAGAGGGTATAGGTTTAAGGGGTGTAGAGGGTAGAGTAGAGAATTTTTAGGGTTTAAATGGTTTTAAGGGTTAAGGGTATAGGGTTTAAGGGTTTAAGGCTTAAGGTTAGAGGTAGAGGGAGAGATAAGAGTGAGTGAGAGAGAGAGACTTGAGGGAGAGGGAGGTGGGTAGGAGGGAGAGACTTGAGAGAGGGAGGAGTGGAGAGAGATAGAGGTAGAGGGTACAGGGGTGGGGGAGAGAGATAGGGAGTGAGTGAGTGAGAGAGGAGACCGAGAGAGGAGATTGGGGTGGGAGGGAGGGAGGGAGAGATAGGGAGGGAGTGGGAGAGAGATATAGGGTATAGGGTTAAAGAGTAGGAGTAGAGGGTTTTAAGGGTTAAGGGTTAGAGGGGAGCTTGAGATAGGAGTGAGTGAGAGAGAGAGAGAGAGAGTTTAAGGGTTTAAGGCTTAAGGGTAGAGGGTAGATGGGATCTCTGAGGATAGGAGTGAGTGAGTGAGAGAGAGACTTGAGAGAGGGAGAGTGGGTAGGAGGGAGAGACTTGAGAGAGAGAGAGGGAGGGAGTGGGAGAGAGATAGAGGGTAGAGGTACAAAGGTTTAGGGTTTAAGGGTTAAGGGTAGAGGAGAGAGGAGAGGGGTAGGAGGGAGAGACTTGAGAGAGAGATGGGGGAGTAGGAGAGAGATAAAGGGTAGAGGTTACAAGGGTTAAGGGTAGAGGGGAGAGAGGGAGAGGGGGTAAGAGGGAGAGACTTGAGAGAGAGAGAGGGAGGGAGTGGGAGAGAGATAGAGGGTAGAGGGTTTAAGACCCATTTAGGGTTTAATGGTTAACGGTAGAGGGTAGAGGGAGCTCGAGATAGGAATGAGTGAGTGAGAGAGAGAGACCTAAGAGAGTGAGAGGGTGGGAGGTAGAGACTTGAGAGAGAGGGAGAGAGGGAGAGAGATAAAGGGTATAGGTTTAAGGGTGGAGGGTTTAAGGGTAGAGGGGAGAGAGATAGAGTGAGTGAGTGAGTGAGTGAGTGAGAAAGAGACCCAAGAGAGGGAGCTCGGGGGTAGGAGGGAGAGACTTGAGAGAGAGATATGGAGAGAGTGGGAGAGAGATAGAGGGTATAGAGTTAAGAGTAGAGGGTAGAGGGTTTAAGGGTTTAGGGTTTAAGGGTTAAAGGTTAAGGGTAGAGGGGAGCTTAAGATAGAAGGAGTGAGAGAGAGAGAGAGAGACTTGAGAGAGGGAGAGGGGGTAGGAGGGAGAGACTTGAGAGAGAGGGGGGGAATGGGAGAGAGATAGAGGGTAGAGGGAACAAGGGTTTAGGGTTTAAGGGTTAAGGGTAGAGGGGAGAGAGGGAGTCATATAGAATTCATATAAATATTGATTTGGAAACTGGATGGCAACATTCTATTTCCATTTGCGGTATTTTTTATGAATTAAATTGATGGCAATTTTATTTTTTTCTTTGCATTGATTTATGTTTTAAATCTATGTGCAAAATTTTTATAATTAGATAATACTTAATTTTAAAACACATAATTTCCCATGGAACAAATATAAGTTGTATATAATATTCTTGAACTTAAAAATTCCATGGAACAAATATAAGTTGTATATAATTGTAATTTAGGCAAAATGATTTTAAAAAATTTCACTAGGTTTCAAATAAGTATTGAAAGCATATATATGGGTTTACATGTAAGCAAAATAAGTGAGAGATGATGCTATAAGTGTAACTTTGAACTTTCAAATGAAATCAAGATTCTTGAACTTAAGAATTCCATGGAACAAATATTTTACATATAATTGGAATTTACGCAAAATGATTTACAACTATGTACAAGTTACTATAAGTTCTCATTTGAACATGTATAGGGTTACAAGTGAACTTTAAAATCATGGATATAATCTAACTCAAACATTCTGGTTCAGCTCACTCTTCAATAACATGTAAATTTTTTTGATGATCATCACTATCTAGTCTCCATTTTTTTCGGCCATGTGCATGTGGAACTGCATAAAGATGTAGGGTGGTAGCAATTATTAAGTGACTATATTGATATACCTTGTTATCAGGTTGATAGTCAACAAAATAAATCCCATGTTGAACAAATTTGACTTTTTTTAGATATATCCCTTGCACTACAACAAAACCTACATGGTAAACATGAACCTGAGGTATGACATGTGAACGTGTACAACATTTTTCGTGCTTGAGGTTTGTACAATATATATTTAATGTTTATAATGTAATGTGCACATGTGAACACACTGTATATATAATTTTAAATTCAAACTCACCTGTGGGAAATAACATTCCATCACTTGTTTCAGGTTGTGTTAGCTTTTTCCTCTCTTCTGTGCAACACAATAAATAATAGCTAACACCTTCTATGTTTCCAGGCTTTGCTATGACTGCAAAAACATCTCCTGTACGCCAAATTTACACAAAAAATTTCTAAAAAAATTAGAAATGTCTCTAGACTTTAAAGATCATTAACTATATATATAATATTTAAATTATTGAAAACTTACAAATGTACCTTTTCTAACCAATCCTAAAATATGGTCACAGTCAATTGAAATCAAAGGAATGCCTTCAAATATTTCTTCCTCATTTTCATCGTATGTTTCTGAAACAACTAGTGGCACCATATCCCATTTACCAACATATCCAATCCTTGTTTGTTGCATGCATGATCAGAGTTTCCCACAATGCACTTAGTACAAAAACAAGAGTAATCCCTTGTGTATAATGTCCATCCATGACGACTATCTGAACTCATAACACAATGCAAAGATCTTGTTTTGTCTACCCTCTTGCATCCATGCATTGATCTTCTGTCCACACCTAGATACATGTACAACAACAAACTTATGTGAACAAACATGTATATATATATAAATTTTAAATTTAAATAAATTCAATTTTTTGAAAATGTAATTTATACATACCCTAGATATCTCCCAAAAAACTCCATGGGGCAAGCATTGTAATAGAAATTCTCATATTTGATGAAAGATAATGTAGCTTTCAACAAAACCCATGCATTTGTATTGCATAGGAAAAGTTTCCTATCTTTAATTTCTTCTATAGTTTTCAACATCAAAGGTTGTCTAGCAAATGACATTTCCTTTATCATAGAGTGGGAGGTGGATTTTTTTCCTTTTGTATTCAACCAAGAACTTAATTTTTCTGACTTTGGAAGACAATCTATGCCTCATAATGTAGGTATATACAAAATGAACTAAAAATGTGCAACTAACAAGTTTCATCTAGATTTTTGAAAAACGACTCATGTTGTGCAACACTTTTTTTAATGTATTCATTATACCGTCTATAAATAGAAACCAAGCTTAAAATTTTGTAAAAATGTAACTAACAAGTTTCATCTAGATTTTTGAAAAATGACTCACGTTGTGCGAAACTATTTTTTAATGTAGTCATTATATTGTCTATAAACTCAAAATTTTCTTGTTATGTATGTTTGTGCATCTCCTGTATATTGGATTCCTTAAACTTCTATCTGTAAAGGAATACAAGCAGTCCACTTCCAAAAATCAAACTGCTCCACTAAGATATCTCTCAACGTTATTTAGATATATTATTGAATAAAATAACTAAGCTAGTATAGGAATATGCTTGCACGATGTATATGCATTGCAATGAGATTTTTTTTTTCATAAATATTGAAAATGTAGAATGAACAAAATAAAAAATAATATATGAAAGTTTTACCTAATATATTTTAATTGGATATTTTTAGTTGACAAATTTATTTATAGGTTGTGTTAAAAGATTAAATTTATTGTTGTAATATGATTAAAAGTATAGTTGATAATAGGGGTGGAGGGTCTAGCTACACAATTGGCTAAAGCATTTGGTTATAGGTAAGAGGTCACAAGGTCTAATCTCTCCTCTATCATTGTGGTATTGGAGGGGCTACCCGATTCTTTTCTTCTAAATAAAAGTAATTGCAATTAAAAAAAAAGTATAGTTCATAGTAAATGTAGTGTAGTAAAATGCATACCCTTGCATTTTCACACTTATTTGGGCCCGCCTTGCTCTATTTATGCTTCTTTATGGCTTAATTGGTCCTATTTTGCATCCACAAGCCTAATAAACTATATATCTTTATGGAAAATCTTGACAAACATCAAAAGATTAATGATCATTTAATGATTCTATTTGTGTGTCCCTGATTTGTGAAATGGAACTAAAATGCCACCTGAAAAGGTCCCTTTTTGGAGTCTATGCCCCAAGATTTGAGCTTTGGGACTAAGATGCCACCTAGGGTGTCTTAGTCCTCCTTGGCTTATTTTTGAGATTCAATTTAAAATATTGGTGGGATTTAGCCTCCTTTAATTAATGATTTCATATGTCGGCTTGTTGCGGTGTAATTTCAAGATATTTTTGGGATATTAAGCATGAATAAGTATAAATACAAGGTTCACTCACTCATTTTCTCATAAAAAGATAACAAGCATTTAAGTATTCATTCCTAAGAAAATTTTATGCATTCTGTATATGCATAAAATTGGTCATATTTAATTATTCCTGACATTTAATTAAATATTTATTATTTAATTAATTCCTCTAAAAGTCTTCTATACGTAATTAAATTTAATCAATTTAATTATTGTATTCATTCATTTTATTCTCCCACCATAATTAAATAAATCTATTTTATTTAATTATTCCACATAACTACTTGATTAAATTAAATAAATACATTTTATTTATTTAAGTTAATTATCAGCTTTTGAATTTAATTAAATCTTTTTAATTAAATTTAAATATCTCTTTTCTTTCTATTTTAAAACTTTCCTCTAATTAATTAAATACTTTTATTTAATTAATATCATCTTTTGAATTTAATTAATTCTTTTTAATTAAATTTAAATATCTCTTTTCTTTCTATTTTAAAACCTTCCTCTAATTAATTAAATACTTTTATTTAATTAATTTCATTCTTTCAAATTTAGATAAATATTTTATTTAATTAAAGATCTTCTGCTTTCTTCAAATCATAATTAGATATTCTGTTTAATTATGAAATCTTCTGATTTCCTCAAAATCTTAAATATTTATTTATTTAAGAAAAATCAACATGCACTCATAAATAAATAATTGAATTAGATAATTCATTATTTATCTTATCATAATCTTTCCATTTTTCTTCTAAAAAGATGATTTTTAAATCATCTCATCTTATCTCTTCCATTAAAATGGAAAAATCTGGCTTTATTCGTTTTCTTCTATTTTCTCTTCAATCTCATCTATCTTCAACCGTTTGATCTGTCAGGAATTATCATAGCCGTCGACCAAACCAGCCAATTGAAATCTTCGAAAAACTCTATAAATGCACGTGCAAATCCAAGCATTGGTTACAACACAGAACGAATACAACATACGCTTACATTCTTGCATTTTTAATATTTCAACAATATTCTCATCATAGCATAATCTTGCATTTAGCATAGTATGCATTTTTAATCTCATTCTTCAGTAGCCTACTTCGTTGAGCTTGGCATTCCAAATCTGAGAGCAACTTGAGCAAAGACGAAACGCTGGAGATAGAGAGCAATAAGACGACTTCAGAGAAGCTGCCATTAACAGTTTGCTTATTTATGTTTTTCTTTTAGCTTCTTTTGATTTAATGTTTTATTGATTGTGTTGTTATTGATTTAGATTGATCACATATTTCATACACACCATAAATTGGCGCCCACCGTGGGGCCTATGCCCCGATTTTAATATTTTCTTGCAAAGTTTTCTGGCAGGTTTCCGCATTCTGAGTTCGGCATTCAAAAAAATTCTACGTTTTAGCGCATCTGAGACTTTCCACGGCGCTTCTGGGACTGTAATTTCTCTATTTTTTGCAGGTGCTCTAGCGCATTTGGGGACTGTTTTGGCGCTTATGAGGGTTCTTTTAGCACTTACGAGGGATAGAATAGCACATTTAGTACATTTCATCTTTGTGTTTATTAAAATGACGCATTTAATGACCGTTTTAGCGCTTTTAAGGTATGATTGAGCACATTGGTTGTCTGTTTCTGCGCATCTCGGGTCCATTTTGTCTGTAGATCTATCTTATTTACAACTTTTAAGGATTGTTTTAGCGCATTTAGGAAATTTATGTAGCGCATCTAAGGTCTGTTTTAGTGCTTATAGGTTCTATTTCGGCGCATTTAAGGTCTGTTTCAGCGCATTTAGGTTCTGTTTCAGTGCATTTAAGGTCTGTTTCTGTGCATCTGGTTATAACACAAAAACATAATTTTGAGTCTGACACCTTCCGTAGATAGAATTTTCTCTGGTTAAAAAGAAGCAACCCTAGGATAGTCACATCTGGATAAAACTGATCAATCCTAGGATAGGCATGGAACTTAAAATGAAGCAATATAGGATAGACACCATACAATGATTTTTGCAGTTAAAATTGAACAATTTGTTTTTGTGAAGCAATTTCTTCACTTAGATTAGATCATTGTGATTTGGAGTTAAAAAAGAACATTTGTTTGCTTTGTCTATGGCAATAGGTCTATGCTCTCCCCTTAACTGGGTGATCAAAATACCAGACTTGCCTTTTCAATTTCATGCAAATTTACTGCTTTGATTACATCCTTTAGAGAGCCTGCCGTAGTGGGAAAAAGTACTCACCCTACGGGAACGACTCAAGTGGGTTCAAGCCAAAGCCAGGCTATTCCACCCCACTATAAAATTTAAAGTAAATCTGGGGAAACCCTCTTTTACCGGTAGTGTGCAAGATAACCATCCCCAAAGCCTTTGTTCTAAAGGTTGGGAGGTCTCCTGAGGGAGTTTATTATTGCCGCACCGAACATAAATCCTTACTACGAACCTAGTGTAGTAGCTAGCCGAAGTCAGTTTCCGAACATACTAATAATCACAGTGGAAGGGGAGGGAAGAATCTTCCCCCAAGACACTCACCATATAACTGCCAAGGATTGTTTGCTCAGGGGATCCGGTATCCACTTCGTCACTCTAACCTGGAAAAGACAAAAACACGGGCGCCCTTTTGGGGGTGACACGGCTGTGTGAGTTGACGCAGTTCTAAGATGTGGGCTGTTGATTACTAGTATGACCTACTTGAGTACTAAGAGTGAGTCTGCTTGAATTGTCTTTCATGTGCTAAACCTGTGAAAACACTTGCTGAAAAACATTTTCTTGATCAAACACTTGATGTTAGTATAGGGTTTTAAAAACAATTGTTTTCAGAATGTTTGTTGTGTCTTCCATTACATTAACTCAGATAAAATATCATCCAAAATGAAGAAAAAAAATTGAAACCTTTCAAAATCCATTCGCATTTTGGTCCAGTAACATTCTCAATATTGGTCCTCATGCTTAGGAAGTGGAAATCAACAAAGTTTGTCAAGAAATCTATTTCCACTAGAATCAAGAAACCCAAGAAACAATTAGGGTACAAGAAGTCATTGCAAAGAAGAAAATTTTTGTACAAAAGTCGTCACGTCTTGCTTCATTTCCATGGATTTCTTCATAGATACCAAGACTTCGTTAGAGGGTTCACTGACGAGTATGCTGTAGATCCCTTGGATTCTCGAGCTTATTATCAAAGATTAGCTCTATCTCAACGGCATAATATTAATCAACCTCTTGAGTTTGACAATATACCACAACCTTCTATTGAGTATCCCTCACATCCTAGTCAAATCCTCTAGTAATCTTGAATTCTTCCTTCAAAAACAAAGATCAAAATCTTTAAGAGTGCATCTTCCACAACAAACTTTCTGATTATTGATTCAACTTCCCCAACAGGATTCTAACATCCTTCATCATCGGAAGCCATAATCAAGAATTAGGAAACATCGTTGATCATATCATAAGATTCCCATCTTATTAGATCAAAATAGCATCATTGTTGCACTTATCAAAACTGTGATCTAAGTTAGAAGATTTCTTCAAAATCACATGCCTATCTTCACAAGATCTCAATACATCAAATCGAGGGAGGAAATCCAACAAGGTCATACTCAAAACACTCAAGAAGAAGGTGAAACCAGTAATCCTCTCTACAGTATGAGTCGTAATCCACTTTTCAACAACGACATGGATAATAGAGAAGAAAATCCCTTTCATAAGTACAGATCCATAAACAATACTATGGTCGATAGTGATGATGAACATGAGGATGAACGCCACCTTAGAGAAGCTGAGCAAGATCCCAAATTTTACAAGGCCATAGAAAAGATCTTGCAATGCGATAAAGAAAAATATTTCCTCTATCTAGCTGACCAAGGAGCTAAATTGCCACATGACTTTGATACTGAGATTTTGAAGAACAAACCTAAAGAAAAACCCCCACCTGATCTTAGTGCTTTGACTCAACAAATCAAAGCACTTCAAGGACAAGTTAAAGAGTTATAAGGGGGAACCACCATAAAGAAATATACTCTTGAGGAAATTTTTCCTTATCCTTTCGATCGAAGTCTCAACATGATTCCATTTCCCAAACATTGTGAAATTCCAAAATTTGATCGCTATAATGGAAAATCGGATCCAATCGATCATGTTAGAGACTTCTGAAACATGACATTGGAATTCGCTCACGAAGACACTTATTTGATGCGATTGTTTCCTAGGAACCTTGGAGTTCACTCTATGGAATGGCTATCAAAGATTACACCTCCTGTCGAAACATTTGAAGAATTAATCAACTTGTTCATATCACAATATGCCTACAACATACAACATCAGATCACCATGATAGATCTCTGTAAAGTTGCACAAAAACCTGGTGAATCTTTCATTACTTTTCTTCAGAGATGGAGAAGAATGTTCGCCAGATATCCGCGTCCTATTCCTGAAAAGGAAAAGATGGTTACCTTCATAAACAACTTGAATTCAGAGATGAGCTATCATTTAAATTTACATTGTCCTACCTCTTTTGAGAAACTAATCAAAGATGCTATAACCATTGAAGGTGCATTGGTCAAAAGAGGAACAATAAAACTTGACAAAGACAATCCTAGCTCATACAATCATCACAATAATCAGGACAAGTCTAAATTCTGGACTCGCAACAAAAATGTGGTGAATGATGGTGTTGTTGATGCAAATCAAGTCTCGACCAAGCCATTGGTCCTTGGTATTCCAGATACTCAGCGCAACAACAATGTCAACTTGGTAGAAAATCAAGGAAACAATCCTCCTTTGAGAAACAATGTGAATCAAAACTCTACACCCAATCAAGGGACTGCCAAAAATCAAGGTTACCGAGGAACCAATAACAATAAAAACTCCTTAGGGAATACCTCAAATACAACTCCACAACGATTTTCATTCTTCTTGAATAGAAGAACTTACACTTCATTGGGTCAATCTTTGGAATCCGCGTTCAAAGAGTTGATGGCCAAAAATGTCATTACTCTGCCGCCTCAACGAAATTATGAACCCAGTGTAAAACCTTCATCATGGAATGAGGCATACTATTGCAACTATCGTCGCTGTAAAGGTCATCGCACAAATAACTGTCAAGCATTGAAAAATACCATTCAAGACTTAATCGACAATGACATCATTACAGTAGAATGACATCAACAATCAAATGTAGACCACCAAGCATTTCACAACCCCTTGCCCAACTATCAAAAGGGTGAGTCTTCTGAAAAAAATGTGAATCATGTCAACAATGATCATATAATCAACCATCTCTACATAGACGATGAGCGAGTAAACATCATAAAAGTCAACAAGATGGAATATAGAGAAGTTAATGCAACAACGAGGGCGCAAGCTAAGGTTGTCTTAAAGGGAACCTCTTCGAAATCCACTGAACCTCAACCTCAACATTCATATGATTTGGTCAACCAACTTCGGAAAACTCCTGCTCAAATCTCTATCTTTGAGCTCTTAAAAATTTCCCCAGCACATAAGGAAATTCTTGAAAAAGCCCTCTTTGAAACAACCGTATCCACTGATTTGGATGTAGACCAATTTCAAGCCATGGTAGGACACTTGTCCTCACCCACTTGCCTTTCATTCTCTTAAAAAGATGACGTTTCCATAACTCATCCCCACAACTCATCATTATACTTAGAAGTCATGGTCCATAAGTTTCGTGTTAGATGAGTTCTAATAGATGGAGGTGCTGGTCTCAATATCTATACCATGAAATTCGTTAAAGCCTTAAGATTTTATGAGGACTCCATTGATTTCAGAAGAAAAATCACCATTAAAGCTTATGATGATGAAGAAAGAGCTTCCAAGGGTCTAATCATGCTGCCAATCAGAGTGGGTCCTGTTATCAAAAATACTTTCTGCCAAGTATTAGATCGTGATCTGGCATACAACATCTTGTTGGGTCATCCTTGGATCCACGAAATGCAAGTTGTCCCATCAACCTATCATCAATGTTTAAAGTTCCCTTATGATGGACAGGAAATCACGATATCGGCTGATAATTCCAACATTCAAACTTGTGCCAACATAAAAGCCAGTCCAGATACTTTGGCTCCTAACAATCGAGAAGCTCATGCTTGTACTTCTCTAAAGATTGACACACAAATCAGTCAAGTAACCAATAGTTTTGATAAGAAATTAAAATTCAAAGACCATGGAGTCAGAGAATACTCTCTTTGTCTTGCCAATTTTCCTATATCCCCTCGATCACATGGACAACCGTCTATTATAGAACATCAAGTATCAATAGCATCAACATCAAAGCAATCATCAACAGAGCCAATCACAAAGTTTAATGGAT
This sequence comes from Sequoia sempervirens, assembly GCA_007258455.2. Taxonomy (NCBI): domain Eukaryota; kingdom Viridiplantae; phylum Streptophyta; class Pinopsida; order Cupressales; family Cupressaceae; genus Sequoia; species Sequoia sempervirens. Next base: position 419,644,950 of record VDFB02086081.1, read on the forward strand.
AATTCATCAAAGAGAAATTCCCCATGGAAAATCCTTAGGATACAGAAATTCTAAACTGGCTCTATAAAGATGAAGATGAAGCAGTTTGTAATGTCAAATTACCCACAGACAAATATGGAAAAGGGTATTCAATCATGCAGAAGATGGGTTATGATAAAGGTCCTATCGGAAAAAGGAAAGGAGTAGTTGAACCTATTCACCTCCGCGGACTCACCACAAAAGAGAAAACTGGATTAGGTTATGATACTCACTCTAAGGAAAGCACACCCAAACAATAGCATGGCACTATCTTCGCATTGCAAGAAGGCTCAGATTCACGAGAAGCATGTGTGGCAACAATTCAGAACTTCTTAGATAACAATTCTGACACAGACTTTGCTGAATATGAATGGGATACTATTTACAATAATGAGTTCTGGAGGGATAAAGAGGTTGATGTAGTACACCAATATGTCCCAACTCTAATCGAAGGTCAAGGTTCAGAGACCCAACCATGAGAGTCTGAACTACATTATGATTCTAGTGATACTGAGTCAGATCTAAACGAACAAGATTATCATGAGGACAGTACCATCATTGACCTAACTCATACCTCGGATCCTACGATCAACTCCATTATGACCATAACCATAGCTGATTTCACGCAACCCAATGACCCTATACCTTTGATTTATCCTGATCTCATTGATTGGGATTCATCTGAACCTATCAACATACCAATGTTTTCAAGTGATGAAGCTATTGTAAACTTCCTTTCCGCAAAGGACGTAAATGATTGTTCCACTAGCGATTTTCAGCATAAAGTTTTTGACCAGGAGGGTGTCAATTCTCCTAGCTGCAAAAATAGAAGTAAAAACAAAAGATCTAATGGTGAAAACCAGAATCTGGCAGTATTAGATCAAACAAAAGATAAAATAAAGAGCGTATCGGATGGAGAAAACCTTTTTAAGGCACCAGACGATGGGAATCTTGACACTCTCCCAGAGCATTATCATGAGCAATCACCTATTTTGATTGAGCCTACAAATGCCGTCAATCTTGAAACTTCAGACAAACCAAGAATTTTACAGCTGGCTACATCAATGACAGAAAAAGAAATACCAGAGTTCATGGAATTTCTAAAAACAAATCAAGTCAACTTTGCTTGGTCTTACGCAGACATGCCTGGTCTTGATCCTGACCTTATCATGCATCACTTGTCCATCAAACCAAGGGTTAAGCCTGTCAAACAAAAACTCAGAAAGATGCACCCCCATGTGGCAGTATTAGTTAAGGAAGAACTGAGAAAACTCCTTGATGTGGGCTTCATAAGATCGATCGATTATGCAGAGTGGATCTCCAACATTGTTCCTGTATCTAAGCCAGATAAAAGTGTCAGAGTGTGCACAGATTTCAGCGATCTTAATAAAGCATGTCCTAAGGATGACTTCCCGCTTCCAAGTATTGACACTATAGTTGATTTGATAGCTGGCCATGCCATGTATTCATTAATGGATGGTTTTTCTGGTTACAACCAAATCAAGATTGCACCTAAAGATCAGGAGAAAATAGCTTTCACATGTCCATGGGGAACTTACTATTGGAACGTCATGCCTTTCGGTCTGAAGAACGCTGGGGCTACCTACCAAAGAGCCATGACTACGATTTTTCATGACATGATGCATACATTCATGGAAGATTATGTAGATGACATATTGGCAAAATCATACACCAGAGAAGGACATCTAGAAATATTGTCCAAGATATTTGCAAGACTGGAGAAATTCAAAGTTCGTCTCAATCCCAAGAAATGTGTCTTTGGGGTCACATCTGGAAAGCTCTTAGGGTATATCGTGTCAGAAAAAGGAATTGAAGTAGATCCTGCTAAAGTTCAGGTGATCATGGAAATGCCTCCCCCAAAGAACATCAGTCAATTAAGATCATTATAGGGATGGCTTCAGTCTATCCGCAGATTCATTGCACAACTAGCTGACAAGAGTCTACCATTCACCCATCTACTGCATAAAAATGTTCCTTTCAAGTGGGATGACAAGTGTGAATTGGCTTTTCAACAAATCAAACAATACTTAATGACTCCACCAGTTCTAGTACCACCGAATCCAGACAAACCATTGATCTTATATATTGCAGCAACAAAAACATCCTTGGGCGCATTGCTAGCGCAAGAAGACTCCATAGGAAAAGAACATGCAATCTATTATATCAGTAGAACACTCACAAGTCATGAGCTCAACTACACTACCATCGAGAAGGCTTGTCTAGCAGTAGTCTTTGCTTCACAGAAATTTTGGCATTACATGTTAACTCATACGATCAATTTGGTTTCAAAGATTGATCCACTCAAATATTTGTTAAGCAAAGCATCATTGACAGGAAGGTTAGCAAAATGGGTAATGATTCTGAGTGAGTTTGACATCCATTATATTAATCGCAAGGCAATCAAAGGACAAGTTATTGCTGATCAACTAGCTGAAGCACCACTGCAAACAGACCATCCTCTGCACATTGAATTTCCAGATGCTAATGTCTTTACTGCCGAATCCAAACAACCATGGTCCTTATATTTTGATGGTTCTTTCACTCAACATGGATCGGGGGCAGGCATACTTTTCGTCACCCCTCAAGGGAACATCATTCCTCGATCATATAGGCTGATGTTTCCATGCACCAACAACATAGCTGAATATGAAGCATTAATCACAGGACTGAAGATTGCATTGGAATGGAGGATTACAAAACTACAAGTATATGGCGACTCATAGTTGGTCATTTATCAGATCAATGACGAATATCAGACCAAAGATGATAAACTATTGCCATATAAAAAGATGGTCGATGACTTCAAGAAGTACTTTGTGGATGTCAAATTCACACAAATTCCAAGGCTTGATAATAAAGCAACTGACGCCATGGCTACGATCGCATCATTGTTGCAGCTCCCAGAAACTCAGACTCGCTATGAATTTCTGGTGGAACAATCATTTACACCTGCCTATGACACACCCGAAAGCCAAATCATTTGCCACTTGGTAGGATCCGATTCACCTTGGTATGGCAAGATTTATGCCTACCTAAAAGACAACATTTTATCAATTGACTTATCCCGTAACCAAAAGTGAAATTTTATTTGCCAATCTTCTCGTTACACCCTTATAGTCGACACCCTTTATCGACATGGTCTTGATGGTACTTTGCTTCGATGTCTTGAACGTGATGAATCTGACAAAACTTTACAAGAAGTTCACGGTGGAATTTGTGGTACTCATTCGAGTGGACTGATCTTATCTAAGAAATTGATTAGAATGGGTTACTATTGGCCTACAATGGAAAGGGAATCATTCACTTTTGTGAAAACATCCTCAAAATGCCAGATTCATGGGAATCTCATTCATGCTCCTGCACAAGAACTACAACCATTCATGCCAACCTGGCCATTTTCCCAATGGGGGTTAGATCTAGTAGGTAAGATACATCCTTCATCATCGAATGGGCATAAGTTCATCATCACATCCACATAATATTTTACCAAATGGATTGAGGTAGTACCTCTGACTAAAGTTACCGGCAAACAAATATCATCGTTTATACTGAACTATATCATTTGTCGGTATGGCATTCCCAACTCCATTATTACAGATAATGGATGACCTTTTAAGAATCAGGATGTAAATGAACTTTGCGAGAGATTTCACATTCAGCACAGATATTCAACACCTTACTATCCACAAGGAAATGGCCAAGCAGAGGCCTCAAATAAAACAATCTTGAAAATCTTGAAGAAGACTGTGAATGATGCAGGGAAAGATTGGCATGTTCAACTTAATCCCGCCTTATGGGCTTACAGAACCAGTGTCTGCACGCCAACGGGAGCAACACCATTTGCTCTTGTCTATGGAGCAGAAGCCATCCTTCCTCTAGAAGTTGAAATCCCCTCACTCAGAGTATCACTGAAAGGTCTCACAATAGATGATGAATACAGAGTTTCCCGACTCCAAGAACTAGAAATCCTAGATGAAAAGAGACAAAGAGCATCTGGCCATTTGAAAGCATACCAAAAGATGATGTCTCGCAGTTACAACCACAAAGTAAAGCCACATACCTTTCAGGTGGGTGATCTGGTTTTGAAAGAAAACCCACGAAATTAGCAAGACAAAGAAAAGAAAGGAAAATTTGAACCAAATTGGCTAGGTCCTTATGTGGTTATCGTTGTCTATGGTTCGGGAGCATACAAACTATCAACGCAAGAAGGGGACCTATTTGACGAACCCATCAATAGCATGCACCTGAAAAAGTATTATGTATGAAGCAGTTATCATTGGCAGAAAAAGTCCTGAAAAAATCCAAAAAAACAACAGAAAAAGTCCTGAAGAAATACCAAAATAGCAGAAAAAGTCCTGAAGAAATCCAAAAATAGTAGAAAAAGTCCTGAAAGAAATACCAAAACAGCAGAAAAAGTCCTGAAGAAATACAAAAACAGCAGAAAAAGTCCTGAAGAAATACAAAAACAACAGAAAAAGTCTTGAAGAAATCCAAAAACAGTAGAAAAAGTCCTGAAAAAATGATTACCCTGGTGAAAACCTGGCAAACAGGCATCTCGGTAGCGTCGAAAAAAAAAAGAAGAAAAAACGTCATAGGGTGAAAACCTGACAACAGGCAGTCTATTGACATGAAAAATGCAATAAAAACAAATAGTGAAAATCTGGCAAACAGACGCTATTTGTAGCTCTCCATCTATTAGTTCATATGCTTCACTTGGCTTTTCAGCTTTCCTTTCATGCATTTTCCCTTCATCTTAGGTCTGTACCAGCATCATGCTATCATCATTTTCCTAGAACGATAACATCTTACCATGGCTTGACTATTGTACATATTCATTTCGGCAAGTTGTGTCAATACTGGGGGCAAAAGTTGGCATATTGGGGGCAATCAACTTTCAGAAAACAAATGGACAAGGACATCAAATCCAATCATGTAAACAAACAACCAAATCAAATCACATGAACAAACTATCCAATCATCGATCCGTGTCACAACAGTTTTCAGCAAGTACCATATCATGATTCATATCTGGATGATCTAAAATCTGAATAATGTTTGGAATAACAGTTTTTCATTTTGAAATATGGTTGTTTAAATTTTGATATCATCTCTCTGGAGTACACTCGATGATGTACTGAACTAGAGTGGTAAGGAAAGAGGATGATTTTTATTTGTCTGTTGTCTTGAGGCTAACTATCTATCTATTGCAAATATGTCGCGAGACGTGATTTCCAAAGCAATATCATCGATGACAATTCCACATTTGCATCAGACAGTGGTTAGTCTTTGTCTGTTTATGCAAGAAATGCTCAGGTCATCTCGGTTCAATTATACCTCGATGCTTGTGTTCGCTTGCTATATCAAAATCATGAAAGTTGTACTCAGGTCATCATTGGTGCTACTTCCCCCTCTGATGCTTGTACATACTTCCTTGATTTTAATGCTCTATGATGATCCAAGAAAGCTACCAAACGGCTCAACGATTGGTTTACTTCATTTTAGTTGCATTTCATTTTAGCTCAGTGTACATATATTTGCATACTGGATTTGCATCAGAATTTTTAAAGGGCTAACAATAATGTCAACGACTGTCATGTCTCTTTGGACTATTTGTGGAGGACATTCGGACATTTGTTTATTATCATCTCTCATATCATTTCATCATCGTTTCATTTATCATTCATCATTATCATTATCTTTCATTATCATTGCATATCATTAATCATTTCAATTTCATTTCATTATCATTTTATCATTTCATTTATCCTTCATCATTATCATTATCTTTCATTTCATTGCATATCATTTATCATTTCGATTTCATTTTCACTTATCATTTATTTATCATTTTATCATTTCATTTATCATTTATCATATCATTTCATTATCATTTTCTCAGTTCACTATCATTTCATATCATTCAAAGTCATTATCATTTTATCATTTATTTATCATTTTATCACATCATTATCATTTTATCATTTTATCATTTCACTTATCATTCGTCATTTCATTATCATTCATCATTATCATTATCTTTCATTTCATTACATATCATTAATCATTTCGATTTCATTTCACTTATCATCTCTCATTTCATTTTCATTATCATTTTATCATTTCATTTATCATTCATCATTTCATTATCATTTCATGTCATCATCCTCTATCATATTATTTCATTAACATATCATTACATTATCATTTCTGCTCATTATCATTTATCATTTCATCACACTATCATTTCACATATCATTTATCATCTTATCATACATCTCATTATCATTAACCATTTCATTTCATATCATCATTTATCACAATTATATTCATCTCATCCTATCATTTTCGTACCCATTCATATTACAAATTCATAACACATATCATAAACACAACAGTCAGTTTCCATCCTATCATCATTTATTTATTTACATTTGAAAATCCAAAAACAAACATTCCATACATACATCTTCATATCATTTTCCAAAAAAACATTTTTCATACAACATATCAAATATCCCATGACATATTTTCAAAATCACATCATAAGTCATCCACCTACATGACATCATTAATACACATCGTCAATCATCATCATAAACATATCATAACAAAATCATCCTTCATATCATGTTAGTCATCAAATCATTCAAATACATACCAAAATCCATAACATATAGAAACAAATGCATATCACATAATTCACAAATCATGATAGACATCAAATCATCTCATAAATGCACATCACGTCATCAAAAATCATCGCCGTTGCATATCATCACTCATCAAAAATGATACAAATGTCCAATGTCCAAAGAAACTAAACAAGTCCAAAGAGAAATACATGGGATATGATAAAAAAAATGGCATATACAGGCTCCAAAAATGATATACATCACAAGGCTAGCTGGTCGATGCCCCTGATGGAGCTGGTCCAGAAGGAGGAGGCTTGCCACTGGTACCTGCATCAGGATCCCTCCGAGGTCCGGTAACCCCTAGGCTCTGTGTACGTGTCTGAGATCTGCTCTTGGTCCTCGTGTGGGACTGTGGGAATGGCTCTCTGCGCTCAGGCGGACATAACTCCTCATATCTCAAACGGTAATACTCTGCCTCCCTCGCCACCTCCCTCGCCACCTCCATACCCTCTGCAATGGCATCTCACAATGATGCACTCTCTACAGTTCCCATGAGCCTCTGAGCTACACCCTCGGCCTCCACTGCCCTCCGTCTGAATGCATCCATCTCTGCCATCAACTGGGCTATCTGTGGGTCTGGGGTAGGATGAACTACCTGCGCTAGTGTTGGAACCTGAGCCTGTGCCTGTGCAAGTTGTGCCTATAACTGCGCTATCAAACCCTATGCCTGACCTAACTGCCCCTGAATAGTCTGCACCTAGGCTTGCAAGGTGGCTACCTGTGTCTGCTGAGAAGAGGACGTCCTGATGACCATCCGTGGTCTACCACCAGATCTGGCCCTCTGAACAACCTGAGCACTGGCTAAGCTGTCCATCCTCTGCCTCACTAACCTCTCTGCCTCCCCTCCATCATCTCCCCCGTCATCCCCACCATCTGAGTTGTCATCATCACTGTCACCCTCCTCTTTGTCATCCTCCTCCTCCTCATCTCCAGCCACACCCTCCTCCTCTCCGCCACCGCCTGCCTGCTCTCCACTAGCCACACCCTCATGTCCCCCTGCCACTAGTTGTTGTGCCACTGCAATAGGCCCTGGCTCATCCGGACATGTAAACCGTGGAAATCGATGAGTATGGAAATACTCTAGGTACTCATCTGACATGCCTACATCTGTAACCTCTAGCCTATACGCCCATACCTCAGGCTGTAAGCTCAAGTACTTTATGTATGCCACCTAATATACAATCCAATGTCCCCATCCAGGATCATCCTTGCGCCGCCCATAATGAGCAACGCCCTGTGGCATACCCTATGTAAAACCATACTGTCTCTGAACCCGCAAGGCTAAAAATCTCTCAATAATGAATGGAGTCAGTCCTATCGGATATCGAGGTATGTAGACAAATGGCATCTCCAGGTGATCCATGTCCCAAGGCTCACAGTCTGTATATGGTCTCCATATCACTGAGTCCACATCGTCGAGCACACGTCACTAGTACTCCAACTTGCCCAGCTTGGGCTGGACAAGTGCACCTGAATATGCCTCCACGTATGGCCGCCCTGGTAGCCTCACCCTAGCACACTCTGGCCTCGTCACCGCAATATGCTCCCACGCCTAGATCTAGAGCAAAGTCACACCACTAGCCAAACTCGTCGACCCTCGGTAGACCACCTGATGCAGATCGTGATACAGATGTGCCAAAATGCAACTCCCCCAAGAATACCTCCATAGCTGAGTCACCATCCACTCTAGCATCCTCCCCCACCCCACTGAAAATCCCTTCGACCGATGGTCCGGTCCAAAGAAGCCTCCAATAAAAGTCGCCAACACAGCAACTAAGGCGGGATACCTGCTAAAATCCACCCACGGCACCCAATATTCGGCTATGGACGCATCACCACAGACCCTCCTCAAGGCCTCGGTCCCACCTATCTCCTTGTGGTCATAAACCACAAGGGCACCTACCACAGGAATCCCTAGAATCCTATATACATCCTCAGGTGTCACGGTCATCTCACCCGTCGGCAAATGAAAGGTGTTATGATCAGAATGCCACCTTTCTGCCAATGCAGTCAGCAGTCCCCTGTTGACTCGAATCCCTTGCGGGATAGTCAACAGAGATCCCAGTCCACAGGCACCTATCCACTGTACTTCTGCAGGAGTCAACTCTCCTATCCGATCCCAACACATCGGGAACTGCTCTCTACTCTGGTGGTTATCAAACACCTCCTATTATCATCACAATGACAACTAATCAGACTCATACCAAAGACTCCTAGCATGTGCTCTATCATATCAAGTGACCCATATCAAGTGATTCATATCATGTGCGTGACCCATATCATGTAAGTGACTCATATCAGTGACCCATATCACATAATCAAAACATCATTCTATTTGTATTTCGAACATAAATGCAAATATGTTTTCCCATCAATCATTTACTATTTGTTTTCTATCATCGAAAGAAAATTTATCAGAAGTCATATCAAACATTTACTACTTGTTTTCTATCGCAGGAAACAAATTTATGAAAAGTCCTATCAGGCATTTACTCTCTGTCTTCTAATCAAGGAAGCAAAGTTATCAATTAATTATCAACTATCAGCATGATGGCAAAACATTTTCTTTATCTATTGACCAAGAACGCAATATCGACCATCATTTTTTTCATCCTGGCATTCTACCAAAATTTTCTCATATGCGCTAATCTGCACCTCATATGCGCTAAAACTCACTCGACAGGCTTTACAACCTAAAAGCGCCACTTCATTACCTATAAGTGCTAAAACCCTATATGCGCTAATCTAAGCAGTATATGCGCTATTTCATCCCGTCGAAGCGCTAAAACACTAAATGTGCTAAACTACCCCACGTATGCGCTACTTTGTACCCTAAAAGCTCTACTCTACTTCTGTTCTAGCTGATTCCTGGATGCGCAACTCTACGCCCTAGATGCACTAAAGTGCCCTACACAACCTACTACCCTGGAAGCGCTACTCTATACTTCGTATGCGCTAGACTGCATATTTTTACCCTGCACCTGGAAGCGCTAAAGAACACCCTAGATGCGCTAAAAGAAACTTCGTATGTGCTAAAACAGGTTCACGGATGCGCTAAAATGGCATTTCTAAACCTAAATCCGCGTAAAAAACATACAGAAATCGCTAAAAATCATGAAAATTCGAATCACAAGAAGTTTAATCGACTCACCGGTGGTCCATACGCTGCTGGTCTTTGAAATCGTCACGCCTGCTCGAATCTGTGAGTGTGATAGGGAATCGGCATCTTGCTGAGTCACTATCAGAGCATCAAAATTACTATAGCAAAAGAGTGAAAATGATTTTTAATTTCACCCTTTTTACCTTACATAGGTCAATTAAAGTGAACTTTTAGTGGCATTTTTTTTTTCATTTTAATCTGGGGCATCCTTCACATCACTTATCGGAAGCTAAATCACTAACTCCCCAACAGACTCTTCTCATCCGTGATTTACCTCCCGAGGGGGCATCATCGGCATCAACTCAAAAACATATCAGGGGCAACAAAAAATAAATAAATTTATTTTTCTTTGAAGCAATGCATTTCACACATCACTTCAAAGAGGGGCAAAATGTATATGCATAAAATTGGTCATATTTAATTATTCCTGACATTTAATTAAATATTTATTATTTAATTAATTCCTCTAAAAGTCTTCTATACGTAATTAAATTTAATCAATTTAATTATTGTATTCATTCATTTTATTCTCCCACCATAATTAAATAAATCTATTTTATTTAATTATTCCACATAACTACTTGATTAAATTAAATAAATACATTTTATTTATTTAAGTTAATTATCAGCTTTTGAATTTAATTAAATCTTTTAATTAAATTTAAATATCTCTTTGCTTTCTATTTTAAAACTTTCCTCTAATTAATTAAATACTTTTATTTAATTAATATCATCTTTTGAATTTAATTAATTCCTTTTAATTAAATTTAAATATCTCTTTTCTTTCTATTTTAAAACCTTCCTCTAATTAAATAAATACTTTTATTTAATTAATTTCATTCTTTCAAATTTAGATAAATATTTTATTTAATTAAAGATCTGCTTTCTTCAAATCATAATTAGATATTCTGTTTAATTATGAAATCTTCTGATTTCCTCAAAATCTTAAATATTTATTTATTTAAGAAAAATCAACATGCACTCATAAATAAATAATTGAATTAGATAATTCATTATTTATCTTATCATAATCTTTCCATTTTTCTTCTAAAAAGATGATTTTTAAATCATCTCATCTTATCTCTTCCATTAAAATGGAAAAATCTAGCTTTATTCGTTTTCTTCTATTTTCTCTTCAATCTCATCTATCTTCAACCGTTTGATCTGTCAGGAATTATCATAGTCATCGACCAAACCAGCCAATCGAAATCTTTGAAAAACTCTATAAGTGCACGTGCAAATCCAAGCATTGGTTACAACATAGAACGAATACAACATACGCTTACATTCTTGCATTTTTTAATATTTCAGCAATATTCTCATCATAGCATAATCTTGCATTTAGCATAGTATGCATTTTTAATCTCAGTCTTCAGTAGCCTACTTCGTTGAGCTTGGAATTCCAAATCTAAGAGCAACTTGAGCAAAGACGAAATGTTGGAGATAGAGAGCAATAAGACGACTTCAGAGAAGCTGCCATTAACAGTTTGCTTATTTCTGTTTTTCTTTTAGCTTCTTTTGATTTAATGTTTTATTGATTGTGTTGTTATTGATTTAGATTGATCTCATATTTTATGCATTCAAGATTGTGGATGTAGCATTGAAGATCTATTTGCAACCATTGTTCACACCATATCCAAGGGTCCAAGATCTACATTCTTCATGGCCACTACATGGTAGATTGCAGATTTGCTTCACAAGGCATCATACAAGATGAAATCACTTATATTCCATATTTCATGCTTCATTTCATTCATTTCATTTCAAGGTTTAATTACCAACAAGGGGTTTGACCAAGCCAAATCCCAATTCACTAACAAACAATATTTTTTTCCCATCTTACATATTGGTGATTGCAACTAGGTTGAAGTCTTCATGATCATTTGGAGTGAAATTTTGTAAAGTTGCAAAGTTACATTACAAAGTTTTCATCTTCACAGAAACTCACCCACAGGTCAGATCTGGAAGTTTCAGAACCTGAGATCGGAGGAGAAGCAAGTGAAAACCTTGGAGCTCATGACCACATTTAGATTTTTTAGAAATTCAGAACGAGACTAATACACCACCTTTGGCATCTTATTCCTCCCAAGCATATTTTTCAGAGATTCCTTCAGATCTGATTCTGACATCTGAAGACTCTGCATCTACCCCAAAAAATAGCAAGGAGACTAATATGCCATCTTGGTCATCTTAGTCCTCCATAGCACTTTTTGGAAGCTTCTTTGCATTTTTGGAATCCTCACAACATCTCCAAACTTCCCAGGTACACATACCCTAACTTGGTGTAGCTTAATTTCATCATTTGTACTCATTATTTGGCTTACATTACTAGGTTTTGTGAGTTGAAATTTAAGTTGTCTTTTCCAAGCTTTTGCTTGGTGGTGAACCCCTTTAAAGTTGAAAGAACCCCCTCCTAGGCCCTCCTCATTGAGAATTGGCTCACCTTGTGAGGTTGTTAGTCAATCCAATTGGGACTCCTAGGACATTATTGAATGATAATAGGATAATAGTGGTGTTCTATGACCTAGGTTATAAAGCACCCATTTTCCTATTGTTCATTTTGGTGAACCTAAATTTTAAGCATTTATTTCTAATTTGGAGTCCATTAAAGTCCTTAGATCCATATTGCATTCATTCTTGCATTGCATCTTGCATTAGTGAAAATGCATCTAGGGTTTCTTGTATTTTGCATTAGTAAAATTACATTAAGGGTTTCTTATATTTGCATTAGTGAAAGTGCATATTGGTTGCATCTTTACTTTATTGCATCATTGAAAAACTGAAAAGTGCATTGTTACTCATCTTCATTGCATTTACAAACATTCTTATTGCATTCAAAATTGAAAAAAATTGCATTCCATATTGTGTTCAATTGCTTGTTCCTAGTTACTTTTTCTTGTATTCATTTGCACAAACTTTTGTTTCCAAACATCAGGTCCTTGGGTAGGCAACTTGGAAACACTGTTATCAACCTAGAATTGTTTGATTTTATACAAAAAACCCTTACTGGGACTAAAATTCCCTTGGTGGTTTCTTAGTCGCTCTCTGGTTTTCTGTTGTGCAATACCTTGTCTGAGTGATTTGTTATCTATTTCAACTTCTGAAACCTTCAAATTTCATTAGGAGGACTAAGACACCCTCCTTTGTGTCTTAGTCCCTATGGAATTTTAGATTGGAGTTTTTAGGATATGAATCAACATTTTTGTGCTTCTATTTGCTAGCATTGGTTATTTGTTTCAGTGGATTGAATTTATGTTTCATGCATTTTACTAAATCTAGCTTAAAGTGCTTCATTTCATGCATTTCTCAATTCCAAATTTACATTTACAACATTTCATCTTTCAAGTTGTTGCATAGTGTAATCAGAAAATTACCTTGTTTCCAATCTAAAAATTGCATTTCGGTCATTGCATTGCACTTTCTTTACTTTTCCATGATAGCATGTTTTCTTTCAAGAGATGTGGCTTTGATATGGTTAAACATGGATTGCATAAGTAGAACATCCCCTCTTATGAGTTCAATTTAGATTACAACAATGAGGTCATTAAGAAACATGTTAATCATCAAACCATTGACACAATCCTTAATATTGCATAGCCCATTGGTGAGGATGATAGTGTAGACAATCATAAAAATCATACGTGTTCTTCTCCCGATACCTCTCCTCTTAGTGATGAAGGTATCTTGGTGAAATAAGATACAAACATTGAGAGTCTTGATTGTCCCTATCCTCCTTCCCTTTTGGAAGATATTAGAAAACAAGAAGATGAGATCATAGAAACATTTCTAAACATCGCCTTACCTAGTATACATTCATTCCTTTCTTGTGAGAATTTTTTAGTGAAAAAGGATAGCCATGAAAACCACAATTTTCCTTCTCCTAATACCCCCCCTTGATACAAAGAGGATAAGTTGGTATTAGAAGATGCACCTATCGAGAGTCATGAGAATCTTGTTCCTCCCTTCCCTAATGCTCCTACCATTTGGAACGATCTATTTGGTAATTGTAGTTTTCCTTCTCTTGATGCCTCCCCTACTTGTGATGAAGGTACTTTACAAAATATAACCATGGAATGTGATGAACATCTTACAATCTCTCCTACTAGGGTAGATGGTATAGCACAAGAGAGTGAAACCTTAGAGAAAAAGGATAAAGTCACGAACAATCATAACAATCAAATAGAGCCTTCTCCTAATATCCCCACTATTGATGAACAAGACAACTCAACCATTGATAACTCCCTTTCATGTGATGAAGTCATTTTAGAAGAACCAACCCTTGCATGTCAAGAACATTTGGTTTGTAGTTCTCCTAAACACTCTCCTACTAGTGAAGATATAACAATGGAAGAAAATGAGAACATTGACAATAGTAATTCCTTAGATGAAGATGATGAAGTAACATTAGACTCCTCTTCTCTAAGAGATCATGAAAATGAGGATAATACTTCTAAGGTTATTCACATTAGAAACCCATTGGAGTACTCTCTCGAGCCTAAAATTATCCTTTATCCACCCTCTCAAAAACCACAAGTTCAAAATAAACTAGTCCTTATCCTTGAACCACCTACAAACAATGTTTTGCAGCAACTGAGTTACAATACTGGAATTTGATAGTGCTTATTCTTAATCTCCTAAAACCCTAAAAATTGGCTATATTGGGCCTCATACGCCTAAGGTGGTGTAACAATACCAGTTTTCTTTTTTAGAGGATTAAGAATTGATCCCGCTCTCTAATCTATTCTCTTTCTACCACACTTTTTTTCTAGATCTGAAACCCTAATTTCATACATGTAGAGTATATGACTTTTTGTGAAGATAGTAACCTTGAAAATGAGGGGACAAATCCAACAAATTACTTCAAGCTTTTAACCTAATCTTCAAATATCCTTCAAGCTCCAAGATACCTAGATCTGCAATCACACATGTAGAGAGGGGAGATCTTGTTGATTTGTTAGTAAATGGAGGTTTGCCTTGGTCAAACCCCTTTTAGGTAATTAAACCCAATGATGAGATAATGAAATAAGGATATGAAACATGAAGCATGGAACATGAAACATGAATAATGATACCTTCAATGATTTCTTATAAATCAATAACCTAACATGAAGTGGCCATGAAGGATGTAGATCTAGATCTTGAAATAAGTGTAGAGCAATGCTTGATTTTGGATATTGAATGCAACATCACAATACTAGCTCACCAACATGCTTGATTCTTGATAATCTTGACATGATGATGGATCTTGAATTGCTACAATAATTGATGAAGAAATTTTCCCTTGAATTCCTTAGAAGTGATCTTAAATGATTTCTTGATGCTCTTGTGAAGTCTTGGAATACTTAACTCTTGAATGTTTGACTTGATATCATGAAGTATTATATGACATAATGATTTGAGACCTTTTTTGTATAGGAAATCCATCCAAGTCACCATTTATTAGATCCCAAAGGCCGACATTCAAGAAATTTGAATTTTAAACTTTGATTTCTCAATTCAAAACACAGAAAAGGAGCCAAATGGGACTCATATGCCACCTCTAGTGTATGGGTTCCACCTGGGTGGGACTCATATGTCCAAGGTGGCGTATGGGTCCCATAGGGCCTTTTTAGAGAGAGAAAGTGTTGGGGAGTGAAGAAATTAAGTCTATTTGTTGATCTTGTCAGGTTTTTGGTTGAAATAAGCCTCGAGATGCATAATATAGAGTCTTAGGGGAATAATAAAGATGATATTAAGGTCATAAATGCAAGAGGGCTCAAAACTCAATGTGAAAGTGTAAATAAATATACTTTACAACATCAAATTAAGGAAAATTAGGTCTATTTAGCTTAACAAGGCCCTAAATCCAATGTGAATGTGTACAACACATTACAACACTAGATTAAGGAAAAATTAGGTCCAAGGGCCCTAAATTTAATGTGAAGGTGTAAATGAATGCACTTTACAACATTAAATCAAGGCAAAGTTAGGTTTATTTAGCTTAAAAAGGGACCAAGACCTAATGTGGATGTGTAAAAAACATCACAACACTAGATCAAGGTGACCTTAAGTTCATTTTAACAATAGTCATTCCCAAATTAAGAGAAATTGTACCATCTCCAAGAAGGGAGTAAAATTTTCGTTGTTACAGAAAAATAACATAAGCTGCCTATTGGGAATGGATTTTGATTATCTTCATGATCCATAGGATTTTTTAGTTGTGTTTGGATCATTGTAAATCAATGCATGGTTGATTTGAGGCTATCACTTCTCCATTGAGACCTTTGTTGCACAAATAAAATCATTTTCTAAATTTCCTACCAATTGAACTCATGTACAACACAAATGAATGCAAAAAATATGCCAAAATTTCCCTTAATTGACCTTCTACACCTCTTCGATGTACCCATTACACAACAAGGTGTGATTGCTAGTTTATTAGTAATAAATAAATTTATTAAGGTTGTATTGGAAAAGTAAGCTTTTTAAAAATAATTAGTATGGTTTATATCATTCTCAAAAAACAATTGAAAATCCAGTAATTTATAATAATAACTTTTAATGTAATTAGTATAGTTTAACTTATTTTCAATAAATGATTAATATAGTAAAATTTATTTAAAAGTAAATTAATATTAGTTAAAAGTAGTTTTCAAAATAATAGATATTTATTATTGGTTAATTTATTTTCAAAGGTGACTAGTGTTAGATTAATTTTTAAAGTATTTTAGAGGCAATTAGTTCTAAATTATTTTCAAAAATAATTAACAATAGTTAAATTTTTATTATAAAAGTAAGAATTAGTTTAATTTAATTTATTTGTTTTAGAAAATAATTAGCATGATAAAATTATATTTGCAAAGGTAATTTTTCAAGTGTTTAGAATATTTTAAATTTAATTATTTTCAAAAGGAATTAGTATTACTTAAACTTATAATTGGAAGAGTAATTTTCAAGTGTTTAGCATAGTTTAAATTTATTCTTCAGTTTAAATTTATTTACAAAAGTAATTTTTAAGAGTTTTAAAATACTTTAAATTTATTTATTCTTCAATAGAAATTAGTATTAGCTAAACTTATATTTATTTTCAAGTGTAGTTTAAGAAATTAGTTAAACTATTCTAAATACTAATTTCTTAAACTACACTTGAAAAGTAAATATAAGTTTAGCTAATACTAAATGTGAAGCATCTATTTTTGGATTGCATTTTTTTAATAAAAAGAGGGCTACAAATTTATTAGATCAAAAAAGAATAAGAATACATCTCACCATTACAACCCCCTCCAAGAGGGGCTTACCAAACCCAAGCATCCAAACCAAAAATACCAAACAAAAACATAGCCAAAGAGAAGTCCCAAAAGACCACAAATTATTGAAGCCTATCTTCAAGAATCAAATATTTTAGTCATTGGGAACACTCTGAAGGTAAGTGTTCCTCACCATCAACCCTCCAATCTCCCATAAAATCAAAAGCCCATTTAGCTAAACAATCTACCACTTTATTCCACTCTCTTAGAATGTGGACAAAAAGGACATAATCTAAAGAATTGATTTGATGGATCTAGTACACCATCAATGCTAGCTACCAATTAGCATCACCAACCTCCCGCCTATTCAACATATTAGTCAAGATTTAAGAATTTGGCTTGTAAATAATTCTGCTCCAGCCTAGATCACAACCCCTCTCCATAGCCATAAGGATAGCCCAAGCCTCCATAAGATTATTAGACTAGTTCCCTTTAAAGAGGGAAAAAGAAGAACAAGACTTCCCTTGAACAATCCCTACCAACACCACCAACAATAGAAGTCCCAAGATTTCCCCTAGAGGAACCATCAATTTTGATCTTAAATACACCATTAGGGGGAGGGGACCATTTCCCTTTTGTTGGGTTTTACTTTGTGGTTGTTGAATCCCCCTTGACAAAGAAGGAGCCAAATCACCCCTGAGAGGCCAAGTCTTTGCATCAATTCCATCTTTCCATTCCCTAAAGGGGTATCAATCACACATTTAGCTTGGATAGTTTCCTGGATCATTCCCAACATTCTTTGCCATAGTTGATGCACTCCTAGTTGCTACCCTTGGAAGATCCTATAATTTCTTTCCAACCATGCTTGCTAAATAATGCAAGAAGGCTCAATATTCCAAGTTGCTTGAAGAAAGAAGCTCTTAGTTGGTGGTCTTCCCAAACTTCTCCAAGAATCAACAAGGTAGGAGGCAACCACACATGTCTACTTCCAAACATCCCACCAAAGGTGTCAAATGGTCCACAAAAAAGAGCACTAGAAAAACAATTGTGAGACATTCTCCTCATCGTTTACATAGAGAACACAAATAGATGGTCCTTGGAACCCTCTCTTATGAAGATTTCCCAAGTGGGGCATCTATTATAGACCACTAACAAATGAAATATTATATTTGGGCCAAGAATACTTACTCCACGCCAGTTTCCACCAAGGAATATCATCTCCTCCATATTTCTTCCTATCTAGAACTTGGTAACCAAAGGCCACTGAGTACACCCCTCTTTGATCCAAGCCCCAAGCCAAAATGTCACTAGTCATCAAAGATTTGTAATTCCTTCCATCAAGAATATGATCCAACTCCTCCCAATCCTCCACAAATCCACCTAGTGGCCAATATGAGGGGTCCTTCAACTAAAACACGTCCACCTTTTCTAAGTTCCTACTCATCTTGAAATCCTCCACCGTAGACCATCTAGCTTCCAAGAAAGCAAGACACAAAGGCTATAAGTGTGGATACATGGACATAATAGGAGGGTATCAATCCCATGAGTCAAACCAAAATAGGCCCTTAGACCCCCTATTACAAATTTCCAAAGAAAACCCTATTGAATTAAATTAGCACCTCTCTTTAGAGTATCCCAAATCATGGATCCCTTCTCAGATAGGCTAATCCTAGGCACATATTCACTTTCCACTCCCCCCTAGGTATTTCTAAGTGAGAATCCTGGCCCAAGCTTTGTCCAAATTAGAGTACCAATTCTAGTACAGTTTAGCAGCCAATGCCTAACCCGTGAGAATAGCCTACCTCAAACCTAGATCCCCCTCTTGTTTTAGTCTATAGATAGTTTCCCACTTCACCAAAATCCACTTCATTGATTCAAGATTACCTACCCAAAGAAATTATCTAGAGAAGGCATCTAACTCCCTCACAAAACTTAAAGGATCCATATGAACCATACACATAAATTGGAAGGGCCTGCACCAGAGACTTCAACAACACTCTGAAAATAAAGGAAATCCACTTAGCAATCCAATGGTTGACTCTTCCATAAAACTTATCAAGAAAATTTTTTCAGGTCCCTCTTGGTAAGGGACTCATAGATAAGGGAATTCCAAGATAGGAAAAGGGAAACTCACCAATTTGGAAATTCTAGTCTAAGTACCAAGAGGGGTGTTGAAAAAGTAAATACAATACTTAGCTTCATTAATTCTTTTCCCAGAAGCTGCAAGATAGATATCCAAGACTCTTCTAAGCTTAACAACTTCTCTGAATTTGGAAAATACAAGCAATGCCATATCATCCACAAACTGTGAGATTGGGTAGCCAAGTTATCATCCCATTTTGAACCATAAATCAACCCCTATCTAACATATGACTTTATAATTCTTCCAAGGCCCTCAACCATTAGAATGAATAAATAAGGTGACAAAGGGTCGCCTTGACGAAGGCCCCATGAAGATCCAAAATGGCTTGAAGGCTCACTATTAATCAAAATAGAGTAAGAAGTTGAAGTAACACAAATCATTACCCAATCAACCCAGTTGAAGCCAAAACAAAATTCCAGAAGGATGTTCCATAGAAAGGACCATTTAACATGGTCATAAGATTTGGCCATGTCTAATTCAATGAACAATGTATTCTTCTTGGGCTTTTCCATGGAGTGAATTGCCTCAACTGTAATAATCACCCCGTCCAAAATTTGTCTACAAATAACAAAACCACCCCGATCCTCAGAAATGACTCTACTGATCCATGACTTGATTCTCTTAAAAATCAACTTAGTAATGATTTTATACACCACATTGCAAAGGGAAATATGCATAAACATATCCAAGGAGTTAGCCCCTTCTTTCTTGGGGATGAGCATAAGGAACATGGAGTTCATAACTCTCAACATCTACTTATTTCTCCATGACTCCTCAACTACCTCCAATAAGTCATATTTGATGACCTCCCAATTTTTTTGAAAGAATTCCATAGGAAACCCATTGAGACTTGGGGCTTTCCCTTTTCTTATCTAGAACACTTCCCTCTCTAATTCATCCAAAGTTATGGGACTAATAAGCTCCTCATTCATCTCAACAGGAACACTTGAAGGAATGCAATCTAAAATAAGGTTCTCCTCCACCACTGCGTCAAGAGTCTTCCTTATACAAAGTTGAGTAATATTGGATAGCCTCATTAGAGATATCTATGAAGGAAGATAGATGATCCCCTCTAACAATTCACAATCAATGATATCATATTCCCATGCCTCCTATCCTTAACTGAGTTGAAGAAGAGATTTGTATTTCTATCCCCCTCCTACAACCAGTCAATACATGACTTCTTTTTCCAAAAAGAATCTTTTCGCAGTTCCCATTTTGCAAGCTCCTTCACATCTTCTACTTCTATTTTAAAAGAATGCTCAATAAATCCATGATCTTTATTTTTCTTGGTGATGCTCTTAACTCTTTTTTGGGATTTTGATTTAGCTAGAAAGATATTTCCAAAGCTTCATCTGTTCTACTTCTTAAGCCGATACTTCACATACTGAAGCCTTTTAACGAAAGATTGCATAGTCATTCCATGGGCAAGCATTCCATGACTCCACCAATTAGCCACAAGATCCTACAAAGAAGACTCATAGAGCCACATCACTTGGAATTTAAAAGAGGGGTTCTTAGAAATGCCAACCCTAATTGTCAAAATAATGATAAGCCAATGGTCTGAGCTCCTCCATCCCAAGATTTTAGACCTAGTTAACCACTTATAGCCAATCCAATAACTTGACACCAAGAACCTATCCAATCTTTCAGAGATAGAATTGTCACCCCATCTCATGTTGATCTAGGTAAAGAATCCATTCGCTGGCTTAATGTCAATCAAATTTAAAGAAACCATATTATCTTTAAACATTGCAAACGAAGCCTCCAATCTATCAACTGCCCCTCTTTTTTCCTCCATGTAGAAAATAGCATTGAAGTCTCCTGCCATGATTTAAGGAAAATAAGGAACTAAGGATCACATAAAATGAATATGAGCCTAGAGTTGATACTTACCCACATAATCATTTAGGGAATACACATTGGTGAGCAGGATATCCTCTCCAAACTCAACACTAGAAGCAACTAAAGACATCAAATGCTTACTAGAAATCCACTAGAGCAGGCTAATCTTACAAGGATCCCACAAATAGTAAATCCCACCAACACTACCCTGAGCACCATCACATTGACACTGACCCCTCCACCATAGTTTAGAAGTTACAATATTCATCATTCCTTCCATAGCCAACTTAGATTCTTGAATAAACATAACATCAAGAGAATTCTCTCTAATCAAGTCACAAAAACCTTTTGTCTAGGGGTGTTGTTCAAACCCCTCACATTCCAAGATATGATAATCATCTCTGGGGGTTAGAAAAGTGGGAATCAATAGTCTTAATAGAACTTGATTCCATTAAATTTTCACCCATTACTTTTAACTTATCCTGATCCTTCTTCCATCCAATTTTAGAAGACTTATCCAGACCTCCCTTTTTAATAGATTTTTGTTGCAAACCTAACGATGGTAGAAGTTTACCACCTTTTCTTGGAGCCAGAGAATCCATTTCTAATGGTTGAAAATTAGGAATCATCGCCATATTTCCACTACACAAAGATCCTCATGCACCTGATTTGTGTTCATCTGTGAAGTATTGAGAACACCAAGCAATCCACTTTGACTAACAGTTTACCTGGGTATTGAATGCCCATCACCCACTAGGTCTTTCCCACTGATCAAAAAATCAAGAGCCACCTCCTGCTTATCCAAGTCCTCTAGAGCCTCAAACTTGTTGAAGGTCTCATCGCCCTGTCTATCCTTAAAGGTCCTTTTCAACCCTCTACCCTTGTTATGTGGTTTCACTGGGAGAAAAATTTCCTTATCTGAATCCCCATCTGCTATGGGAGCTTTCCCTATGTTCATCCTATGCCCAAAACTAGGAGGAGCATTGGATGAAGCCCCATTGGATGAAATACCAACCAAGAATTTTTTTGGGATTTTCCATTGCAAATGACCATACTCATGGAAAACACGACATCAAAAAGGGAGAGCCTCATAATCTAGTTTTTGAATCCCTGAGGAAGACCCAAGACATATTATAGAGAATCCAGAAGTGGGTTATTTAAATCAATCTCAACACAAATGTAAGCATAAAAAAACCTCTTTATCTAGTGTTTTTTGTGACAGACCCACCAAATTTCCAAACAAGAAAGCAATCATGTGCAAACTATCATTCTTCCAAAAATCCAATGGGATCCATGAGAGACACACCCAAACCAAAACCCTTGAAGGGAGTTCCTCAGTTGGGTTAAAAAATCCATGTCAAGGCTTAATGAACAAGCAAACTTGGTTATAAAAATGTGGACCCCCTTTGAAGGCCTTATTCTGATCCGCCAAGCATGATAACACCACTACAAAGTAGTTTTTAGCAGCCAGCATAACCTCTATATCACCTTCTGGATTCCAAAGCCTTCAAGCCCACAATCCTAGGAAAGGAAGAGATACTCAAATGTACCCATAAATTTACAAATCAATGCATGGTTCAACAAGTAGCTTACATCTTTTTAAATAAAATCTGGTTGTATCACTAACACTAGATGAACTTTGCTTCTCTTAAGGCATCTATTTACTTTAGGTATCTGGGGACCCCCATTCAATGTAGGTCCCCCTCTTGCATGGCATTATTTAAAAAAGAAACACATTGGAATGCTAAAACTACAACTAATAGAACCCCAACACCACATCACAAAAATATTTGCTCTCTAAAGCCCTTGAACCACTCACCATATCCAAACCACAAAAAAAAAAGCACAAAATGAAAAAAGAGGAGAGGCCCCTCATGCCACCCCCATGCAACTCCCACACCAATGCACACCCCACACCTACTCCCTACACCCACGAACACCCCCCCAAATCTCTCACACCCCCTTATCACCCATACAACACTCAACTATAGTCACATAGGGCATACACAAGCCCTATCGTGGCCAACAAAAACCCCAACCAATGTGTAGGATCACCATCACTTCCCTAATAAATAAATAAATCCCCTTGATATTCTTCTTGGGATTGCACTTATGTTAAAAAACAATGGACAATTGTTTTAAAAAAAGATCTTGTTATTTCTATCATGAGTTAAATTAGAAAAAAGCTATCTTTGGCTTTTGATATATATAGAACAATGTTAATGTTGATTCTATTAGACAAGTTATTCTAAAGCATATTTGGAAAGTTAAATGCTCAACTATGTTCTCTCAAAACTATTATCAAAAAACTATAACTTTAAGGCTTTACTTTGACATCCTTCTTCAGGTAGCTTTTTTGTTTTCGCAACTTCAAGTTTTATGCAAAATGAATTTGAAGACCATGGTTTAACTTCAACAAATTAAAGATCAATTCTTACAATTTTAGTTTGATAACAAGTTTTGTCAAAGCAAAATTATACAATATATGAAATGATTTCTTATTCAATCGTCCTATGACTGATTTGTACTTATGATCTGTTAATGTTTGTATCCTTTAAGTACTTGTTAGTAGCTCTTATTGTTTGTAAAATTCTTTGATTCAATATAAACAAAAGTTTAGATAATACTAATCCCCTATTGAAGAATAAATAAATTTAAAGTATTTTAAAATTCTTGAAAATTACTTTATTTTTTTAACTAAAAACTCTTGAAAATTACTTAAAACTCAAGTTGTCATGATGATCTATGTTTAAACAAAATCAAGCGCAAAGTCGAAACTACATTATGAATAGGAGGGGTTTGGGATTTGGTAATAGGGGTCTGAATTTTGTAATTTAAAAATTGTCATATGGAGCACAAAATCAGACATTTTGATAAATTATACTCAATGAAAAACTGACTATGAAGAACCTGTGAAACTGATATGTAAATATTATTTTATATATAATATAAATATATATGAGCAGTATGCTCTTTGGCTTAAAAACAAAAAAAACAAAAACATTATGATCTTTGATTGGAGCAAAGAGGGGATGGTCTAGTAGAGTACAAAGAGTGGAGAAAATTAGTTCTATATATTTTATGGCTTGCAACTTGAAGAAATGATTGTGAGAATCCAATGCAGAGTTGAAGACTACATGATAGTTTTTAACCAGGCCAATCGTGAATGCATTTCAGACACATCTTACCTCTGAAAATGATAAAAGCAATGACCTAGAAAAGATACCACCCACAAGGTAGATGCTCTCAAAAATATCATTGTGTTCAAGGGATTCACTCAGTTGGGTATCATTAAAAATGTCTTCAACACAAATTTTTGGCAGGGCAGATGAAAGAGAGGGTTTTAGGAAAATTCATTGATGGAAAATTCACCATCAACAATTCACCACGGGAAAATTCACTGCCACCAGCAATTCATCACCATGGAAAATTAATCGCCAAAAAATCATGCAATTAATTTTTCGCATAGTGAATTGTCATGACGGTGAATTTTCCCGCAGTGAATTTTTCGTCAGTGAATTGCTGGCGGTAAATTTGCTGTATACAAATGAGAGATGAATAGTTATGGAAGTCCATTGAATTGGACAGAAAAACATCAACAATATTATTCCCGAATAGAAATAGGAAGGATCCATTATGAAATTATTACTAATCACCTGCTAGATTGCATTCTCCACTTTCATATAGTTGAATTTGAAAATTGGATACAACTTCTCCCTATTGAAAGGACCGTCCATGGTTCACTTAGCCTGGACAGGCACCCTCGGCACGTGAATTCTGCAGTTCAGCATGATTTACAGGACGACAAGAATAAATTGAGTTAGAAGGATCCGTCCAAATGTCCCAAGGTGGATTTATAATATCACATGTTCCAAGGAATATCACTGCTAATGTAGTGTCACTGACTCTTTCTGACTTTTCTTCAGGCGCGACCTAAAGAAATATATTGACAAACAAGACGATACCCATGCAATCAAGTTAGAAAACACAATGTGTTTAAAATGGTAAGTATGTGCCTGTTCACATGTCTAGTGTATAGTTATGGATTTCTTAAAAGAAATAGGAGGTCATTGTTTTTGTTTTGTGATTTGGAACTCCCTAAATAATTAGTTGATAGTTTATCCTGTCATCTTGAATCTTTACCTTTCAAACTAATTTGGCTTCTTGTTTGGTCATTTCAAAAAAGATTATTTAAGTTCATAACTTCAATTTAGCTTCATAATTAACCATGATATTGAAACAACTATTAGATCACGTATCATACTAGTATGAAAATAAATTACTTAATGAATGCACATAAGTTCATAGTTAGAATGGTCATCTACTGAAACTTGTTATAAACATATATGTTTGTCTTGCTAATTAATATACATATGAAAAATCATAAAACTTCACAATTCATGAGTTGTCAAATTGAAGAATTCTTGTTTCATGTCCTTAACCTTTTCCTCCAAAATATTTGGACCATTTTCATACTTCATAAGTTTGAGTGAAAAGTTCATTGTAATCCAAAACCAACCTATTCATTAGAAAGGTTTATGTCACATGTTCAATGACATGGTCATGGATGGTGTCAATAAATTGAACCCCATAACCTTTCATAGTAAACGTGCAAGACATGACAATGTGTGGGTAACACTATGGCTAGTAGAGGAGGAGTAAATGTATTCATTGGTGTTGGGCATCAATGTCAAGGACAGTGAAAAACCTTCTCCATGCATCAATTTGATTATCAAAGTTTGCATGCATTAAATCATGTTTTCCAAAATTGACCTCGCGGTTGTACCACCGTGAGTCATTCATAAAACTAATGAGTACTAATTATTGGCATAAAAATGAAAAGTTTAGAAATGATTGCACTACTTCATGGTTTGCTGAAATACATGACAATCTACATAACTAAAAAAGAAAATTCTAATTTTTCATATTAATATATGTTTCACAAAATCACAGAAAATGTAGTTCAACTCAAGACTTGAAAAATTGAAATATTAATTATCTTACCTTTTCTACTTAGTTTTGTGATAAATACCATTTTTTTGTGCTTTCTTCCTTATCTTGATTGGTCTTTCAAAAATGGAAGACTCTAAATTTTACCATAGTGAACCCATAAACAATATTAGTTCATATTGCTAATTTTTAGAAATTTCACATGTATGATAATTCAAGATATTTTTCCAATTAGTCTATAACAAATATTTTCATTGAATAACAATGATGATTATTACCAAAAATATGTAAGAGTATTAGAATGAAGGATTTTGAGGCTGCTAAAGTTGCAAAAAAACTTGAAGAGGAAATAGAAGAACACAAAATTATGAAGGAAGTAGCCAAACATGGTGAGCATATGAACCATATTTCTTGAATTGACAAAATATAGTAATTTATAGTTAAAATTTATTTGTGTTGAGTAAAAATGTAATTTTAGTGCAAATTAAAGAACACGTATTATTTAACATGATTTTTTATTTTCTAGCTTTCCAAGGCATATCTTCTCGATGGTGGCATACACTTATTTAATGTCTTCCATGTTGAGTAAAAATGTAATTGTAGTGTAGATTGAATAACACAATGTGTTTTCCAACATGATTTACTTTTCTTACTTTCAAAGTCATTTTCTTCTAAATGGTGGAATAAACTTATTCCATGTCTTGTATATTGACTGAACTTGTAATTTTGGTGTGGTTAGAAACACACATTATGTTTTCAAACACAGTATTAATTTTTGCATGCTTATTCCAAGTTATATCATTTAGCCTAAGTGGAGACTTGTTTTCATGATACTTGGGTTTCTCATTTATTTTATCTATCTTTGGAAGGAACTTTATTGTGAATTATGACATACACTTATTGTTGGCAAAACAAGGACAAACAACTGAGAGAGGGGGGGTGAATCAATTGTCACAGAATATTAAACTTTTCAATCTTTACTTAACGTTAATCTCAGATCTGATGAATGAATAGTAAACCACAAGCAATCAACACATCAGAAACATAGAGAACACCAAAACTTTTTTTATGTGGAAACCCTGTTAGGGGAAAAACCACAGTGGATGTTAGTCCACAATATTATACCCTGTTAAAAATATAATGAAAATATTAAGGTGAACGCACATGCATTCAGGCACACTACCTAGATCTCACTGCTCAAATACAATAGGGGCTCACTGCCCAACAATAAAAAATAGGATTAAATCCAAAGGGTATGAACTGGGAAAATAGCTTCTACACAAGCCTAATTACAGTTCCAATTAAGCACATAAAAACTCCTTCACTCTTCACTCTCACTTTGCTCTGTAATCGAATGAATAGATCAATTATCACACAATTGCACTATCTTTGGCTTCTCTCACACCACACACACTAACTTTTCTCAACCAATTACTCATATATATCCTCATTATGGAATTACATCAACCACTTAGTCAGCTAGAAAAATAAAATATATTTACAATGTCGACCCAAATTAACAATTACATTTTCAATGCAAATTAAACACCGTTGGCCAATACAATGATGCAACCCAAAACAATATCAATGAGCACACTAAACATTCAAAATTCAATATCCAAGGATCCGCAACACGTTACCACCAACATGTCAGCCAAGAAAATGAAAACACGAACATGCACAAGAAAAATATTTGACCACGAGCCCACCGATCAATGCAAACTTACAAAAATTATGGAGAATGATCTAGAAACATCCACAAACATCAAGAACTAATAGAGAGGCATCCACAACAACTAGAATTACACAAACTTCAATCAGGAACACTGGCAGAGACCACAAAAACACTATCAAAACACAACTGTTCATAGCACGATCAAGTCTTCACGCAGACCTATGAAACTTCTGGTAGATGAACTAAATACTCTCAACAATAAACCCTTTAGTCCACAACAACTGATCTTCAACATACAGAACAAAATACCTTTATGAGCTTCCCTGTTCCACTGGCAACTTGCAACTCTTCTTTTAACAATTTTCTCAATATCCTCGACATATACATCCTTCAATACAATAATGATAATAGTGTTGACATCAATGACAACCACATATTAGCAACACAACCACAACATCCAACAATCTCCCCCTTTGGAATTGATGGTAACACATGCTGTGAAAAACACCATCAACACAACTCTCAATCAACATTTACTCCCCCTTAAATTCTAAATCTTCTTCCTTGACCTCTTCTACATGGTCTTCTCCCCACAAGGCTCTTCTCCCCAGATAGGCAATAGTTTTTCACATAACTCTTCTCCCCCTTTGACATCAATGGCAAAGATAAGCATTATCTTCCCACATACAAGCTCTGAACCACATATCTGCACATCTGACTGCTCCCCTGAGTAGTAGCCATAGAAACATCAATCTGGATCAAGAAATATAGCTTTGAAGCATACGAATTGATGCTAGTAAATGCATCTCTTAGTTCTTATCAGGAGGGGTAATCACCCCTATCATTTCTCTGAGATATTAAAAAGTATCCTTCGGCAATGGCTTAGTGAAAATGTCTGCAACCTATTCTTTGGTAGGCACATACTCCAATCTGACTTCTTTCTCATTTACTTTCTCCCTCAAAAATTGAAACTTGATGGATATATGCTTAGTCTTAGAGTGTAGCACCAGATTCTTCGAAATGTTTATTGCATTTGAATTGTCACAGTATATGGCAATAGGCTCTTCATATACCACCCTGATATCTTTCAGCATCTATTTCATCCACATCACTTGAGTACAGTTTTTTGCAGTAGCAATATACTCTGCTTCAGCAGTAGATAGAGAAATGGAATTCTATTTTTTGCTCAACCAAGACACCAGCTTCTTTCCTAGGAAGAAGGCACCACCACTAGTACTTTTCCTTTCATCTACATCTCCTGCCCAATCCACATCAATATATGCACTCAAAGTAAGATCATCATCCTTAGGATACCAAAGTCCAAAATCAATTGTTCCTTTCAGATATCTAAAGATTCTCTTTACAACAGTCACATGAGATTCTTTTGGTTCAGCCTAAAATCTAGCAACCATACATACAACATTCATAATTTTTGGTCTACTCTAAGTTAAATAGAGCAATCCGCTAATCATTGATATATATCTTGTTTGATTTTCCTTAAGAGAATCATCATTCTATGTTAACTTGCATTCGGTTACCATGGGAGTACCAACAGGTTTTGAATCTTCCATGCCAAACTTCTTTAGCACCTCTCTCACATATTTGGATTGAGATATGGAGATCCCCTTGTCTAACTAAGTAACTTGTAGTCCCAGAAATAACTTCATCTCTCTAATCATACTCATCTCAAATCCACTCTTCATTTCATCAGCAAACTTCATACATAGATTATCATCTCCTCCAAAAATAATGTCATCAACAAAGACCTCAATAATTAACTCTTTGTCGTGATCCAACTTGAAATATAAGTTGCTATCAGCAGTACCTTTATTGAATCCAAGCTGCAGTAATTATTTGTCCAGTCTAGCATACTAGGCTCTAGGGGCTTGCTTAATTCCATATAGAGCTTTCTTCAATCGGAAAACCATGTCTTCCTTATCAGTTAGTTGAAATCCATCTGGTTGTTCAATATAAACTTCTTCTTCTAGTTCTCCATTCAGAAAGGTTGACTTCACATCCATTTGATAGAATTTACAGTTCTTATATGCAGAATAAGCAAGAAATAATCTAACAGCTTCAATTATGGCAACAAGGGCAAAGGTTTCTTCAAAATCAATACCTTCCATTTTTTAATACCCTTTACATACCAGTCTTGCTTTATTCCAGACCACTTCACCTTGTTCATTCAACTTATTCTAAAAGACTCATTTAGTACCAATCACATTTTTATCTTTAGGTCTGGGAAAAAGTTTCCATGTATCACTCTTTTCAATCTGCACCAATTCTTCTTTCATAGCTTCCATCTAGTGTTCATCATTGTAGGCTTCATTGACATCTTTAGGTTCAATCTTGGAAATCAGGCAATACTCTTCTACTATCTTCCTTCTAGTTTGCATACCTTTACTCTTATCTCCTATGATTTTATTTTTGGAATGGTTTAGCTTTACATACCTTGGAACTTTAGGACTCTCTCGAGCTTCTAGTTCTATTGTTCTCTCTTTTGCACTTGTACTTGTCTCTCCTTCCTGACTTGATTTACCGAAACAAATTGAAGTTGTTTTACCGGAACATATGGCACAATTTGAAGTTGATTTTGTGTTTGAGCATTCTTCCCTTGATTTGTATTGTCTTCATCTTAATCATATCCACAATATCTGGATGATCTAGCAGAGTCCTCATCAACTCTGACATTTGTACTCTCAACCATATTTCTCAGTCTTCTATTATAGCACCAGTAGGCCTTTTTTTTGGTAGAGTAACCTAGAAATATTCCTTCGTTGCTTCTTGCATCAAACTTGCCTGTATCCTCATCTCTCTTAATATAGCATTTATTTCCAAAGATCTTGAAATACTTAACAGTAGGCTTATAGCCAAACCATAGCTCAAAAGGAGTCTTACCAAAATTACCATTGACATTTACCCGATTCAAAGTATACACAACAGTACTTACAACTTCACTCCAATAGATGTGAGGGACATTTCCTTCTATCATCATTGTTCTAGTAGCATCCAGAACTATTATGTTCTTTCTCTCTGCAACTCCATTCTGTTGTGGGGTTCAGGGGGAAAATAATTGTCTTTTAATTCCATGCTCTTCACAAAAGGAATTAAACTCCCTGGAGGTGAATTCACCACTTATGTATGTCCTTAAGCATTTTATTTTCAGACCTTTCTCATTCTCTGCCATAGCTTTGAAACTTTTGAACTTTTCTAATGCTTCACACTTTTCTCTTAAGAAAGCTACCCATATCATCCTAGAATAATCATCAATAAGCAACATAAAGTACCTTTCACCATGAAGACTTCTGACTCTGGAGGGACCACATAGATCAGTATGCACCAGCTCCAGCAAACCATTTGTATGACGTTTTCTTCGGAAGGAGACTCTAGTCTTTTTTTCCATCTGACATTCCTTGCAGATTGTGTTAACAGGCTTCACTAGCTCAGGTAGATCTCTTACTGCTTGAGTGGAACTTACTTTGAAAATGTTATCAAAATTCACATGACACAACCTCCTATGCCATAACTAGCTTTCATCTACTTGAGCAATTAAACAACTTTCACTAGCAGTATTCAGGGGAAAAATATTACCTTCTATCTTTTTACCTGAAGCAATTACCTTTCTAGAGCTTCCAAGTATCCTGCATCTACCATCTTTGAACTGAAGATAATAACCCTTGTCCACCATCTGTCTAACACTCAACAAGTTGTGCTTCAACCCTTCAACATAAAGAACATCATCAGTGTTGTGCTTACCACCAAGATAAATAGATCCTCTGCCACGAATCACACCAACATTGTTATCTCCTAATCTTACAACCTCGTCATCATACTTTTCTAGACTTACAAATTTTCTTTAGTCACTAATCATATGATGTGATTATCTGCTATCAATAACCCACTCATCCTTATCTTCAATTCGAGTTGCAAGAGCTTTCTCAACTTTAGCATATTTAGTAGCCACAGGACTGTTTTCAATGGTAGCAATGAAAACCCATTCATCTTCATTTCCATTATCTTTATCAGACTCATCATCAGTCACTCCTTCTTTAGCATAGTAACATTTCTTTTGGAATCTAGGCTTGTTAGGTGTAGATCTAGGAACTCTTTCAAGACATCTTGATGCAAAATGACCTATTTTACTACAGGAAAAACATTTAATAGGAAACACTCCTTTATACTCACCTTGTCCTCTGCCTTCTTTCTTCACAATCAGTGCTTCCAATTCTTCTACTTCTCTTTCTTCATCTTCAAGTTGTTTCATTTATTCTTCATACTTGAATTACTTTCTAGAAGATTCCCCTGGATCATATATTTGCTTGTTTCTTCCAGATACAGTAGCCTTAAATGTAGTTTCAATCTTGGGAACAGATTCACCAAATTCACAGCAAGTTTACCAATCAATGTATCTCTTATCATATTCGTGAATGATCTGGTTTCTTCAATAGCATGATCCTTTGCTTTGTAAGAGGGAGGAAATGATCTGAGCACTTTAGCTACAATTTCTTCCTCTTCCAGGGTAGGGTATGTGTAGGATCATCATGGAAAAAACAAGCCCTTAAGTGGCAAAAACTTTAGAAAAATTAGAGTTAGGAAAATTGATGTAAAAATTTAAATAAGTTATCTATATTATTTCAAAAATATGTAAAAATAGAATCTGTAGAAAATTGAATGTAGTTTCTAAACTACTAGGTTTTTTTCTTAAAAAAATCTATTTGGTGAAAATTTGAAATTTCAATGCAATGGTACTTAAATTTCTGGAAAAATAAGTAGGTGTTTGTCCTGACCACCCTAACCACAATAAAATGATGATATTTTTTATAATATTTTAGATATAAGTAGAGGACTTGTGCCCCAATGTGATGCATATTTTTTTGTAATTTTTTTCCAAGTAAATAATTAATTATGAATTTTTAATTACAACTTTTTAAAAATATAAAAACTTGTATGTCTAACCACCTTAACTTGGTCGAAACTTCATGAAATTCATTTTTTCTTTTATTAATCCTATAGTATGTGAAGCATAGAATGTGACGCATGTTTTGGATTCAAAAAATGTGATACCATTTGAAAGTTATAGATGTTTTTCAATCAACCTATCAATTAGGTCTTTAGTCGTAATTTGAATAGAAAATTAATAATAATTACTTATTAAATTCAAAATAAGACATAATTTATATCATTGGAAAGTTGAGAATCTCCTTTAAAAACCCTTTTCGTTTCATCAATTTTGGGTAAAAAAATAGTCGTCGGCCACATACCCATCATATTGCCACTTTTTGGCCCATCATGATCCTACACATACTCGATACCACCAACACATCTAATACCCATCACTAGTTCATTTACTCTCTGCATAAAAGAAGAAATATTTTCATCTTCACCCATCTTCAAAATTTCATACTTTCCTTTCAAACTCTGTAGCTTAGCCATCTTCACATGTACATCTCACTCATACAAAGTTTCCAGCTTCATCCAAATCTCATGAGTTGTCTTCAGATCTAACACATTTCTCATTTTTGAATCTGTTAGAGCACTCAGCAATGCTTCCATAGCCCTGACATTATTCTCAGCCTCTTTAATCTCATCAATAGTGGAAGGACCATTCTGAGGAATAACATATGTATTCTTAGTAATCTTCCAGTAAGGTTCACCAATACACCTCAAATGACACTCCATCCTAGCTTTCCACAGTGAGTAGTTTATTCCATCAAATCTAGGATTGTCCTTCTTGTATGATGTCATCACAGATCACCTCAAGCTTTTAAACTTCTTCAGAGGAACTTGGCTTTGATACCAATTGTTGGCAAAACAAGGACAGACAATTGAGAGGGGGGTGAATCAGTTGTCACAGAATATTAAACTTTTCAATCTTTACTTAACTTTAATCTCAGATCTGATGAATGAATAGTAAACCACAAGCAATCAACACATCAAAAACATAAAGAACACCAAAAAAAATTACGTGGAAACCTTGTTAGGGGAAAAACCACAATGGATGTTAGTCCACAATATTATACCCTATTAAAAATATAATGAAAATAGTAAGGTGAATACACATGCATTCAGGCACACTTCCTAGAGCTCACTACTCAAATACAATAGAGGCTCACTACCCAACAGTACAAAATAGGATTAAATCTAGAGGGTATGAACTGAGAAAATAGCTTCTACACAAGCCTGATTGCAGTTCTAGTTAAGCACAAACAAACTCCTTCACTCTTCACTCTCACTCTGCTTTGTAATCGAATGAATAAATCAATTATCGCACACTTGCACTATCTTTGGCTTCTCTTACACCACAAACGCTAACTTTGCTCAACCAATTACTCAGGGGCTAAGGATCTTCAGCCCCTGGTCACGTGAACGACCAGGGGTTAGTGGATTGGCTCCTGGGTGCGGTTGGCGGGCACATGGTGAGCCCTTAGGGGCTGCGCAGGGGCTGGAAGTTGGCGGCCCTGACTGGTGGCGCTGCTGGAGGCGCGCGGGCGGTCTGGTGGCACATTGGTGGCGTGCTAGTGGAGGCCGGGCGGCGGCTGGGCGACCGGCCGACGGAGGTGGCAGCCCGGCGGCAAGAGCTGGTGGCCGCCGCCTCTGCTGGTGGCCACTTGGCTAAGCGGCGGTTGCGCTGGCCTTTTACTCTAGCAGCACCAAAAATAAATCAAAAACCTTTGTTTTTTTTGTTTTTTTTTATTTTTATTTTATTTTTCACCTCGAATGGTGTGCCCTGGAGCTGTATGGCCTTGGGGCAAAAAACATTGCCTTCTGGTGCAACTGTGTCCAAATTGGACAAGTTTTATATGAAAATAGGGGTTTTTAGGCACTGTGAATCCAACGGAAAGGTCCGTTTGGGCCCAAAATGAACCCAAAGAATGAAGTAAGCCAGATCCACAAAAAAACAACCTAAAAACCTGTGAAAGCCTGATCCAACCCTTGTAGCTCCAAAATCTTCAAAACAAGAACAGGCTGTAGTAGGTCTGCTCTGATACCATGTATGATCTCATACCTGAACCAACCACTTCAGAGGGAAAACTAGCTTGGGATATCATTAGAGATCACATAGTAGGACTTATACTGTCTAGTGTTGATGATGACACTGTGTGGGCTATATCAGACATTGATTGTCCCCACCCACTTTGGACACGTCTTTGGGAGATCTATGGAGACACCAATCTCTCTCCATTCCCAGAGGATCCTGCTTCAGATTGTCTCTTACCCATTGCTTGGAGAGAGAATACACCCTTTGATCATGATACTTTAGAGGAGCTTGAGTGTTTAGACACCCTTACATGTTCCAATGGATCAGAGGCTTGTCTCATAGTTCCTACTCTTCAGACTAAGACTTCATCAGCATCTCTTGTTGTTCCTGATTCAGTGCAGCAGGGCATCATTCACCTTCCAAACATAGCTACTTTGGACTCTTATCTTGCAGACATATCTTTCTTGTTTGTTGAGTCCTCTATTGCAGATTTGGAGGATTATTTTGAGGAAATTCATCTCCCCTACCTTGACAGTCAGGTTATCACTGTACGCCCACCATTATCAGTGCATTCAGAGGTTGCATTTCAGGGTTCTCCACATCCGTTTGGATTTGACATCATTCGTTTTAGTTCAGACAGCGAGATTCTTCAACATCCTATCATGGCACACATCTTAAGACAGATTGGTTCATCACTCTTCACAGGGTTTCTTCGACATCGTCCTTTGGATCCATTTCTTCCCAAGGGGAGGAATATCATTTTCTGCTTCAGGATCTCCTTTTGGATTCTACATCAGGCATCTACCATTGTGACAAGAGTTTCTTCATTGTGGGGGGGCCTTCTTCTCTCTTTCTATCTCTCCTATGGAGACCATTGTATATGTACTTATATGATAGAAGTTGTCTATAGGGGGTATCATGTAATCCACCTCCTATCCTTCTTTCATTAGTACATTTCATTCCAACTTCAAAGTCCAAGAACACCTGCATGCGAAGGGATACCTGTCACAGGGAAGAGTATAGAGAAAAAAGCAAGCGAGGGTTTGAAGCTCTGTAATATCAGAGATCTATTATCAGAAAAATCAAATTGAATATTTACAAAGATCAATCCTTAAAAAGGAGATCAAGCAAAACCTAAAAATTAACCCTAATAGGTAGACATTTAATAATTAATATAATTATTAAATGTCACAATATGCAACTAAAGTGAAATCTTAAGAGAGGAATAAAGGTAACTTAATTAATATAATTAAGTTAAAACCTTTACTCTAACAATATCAGCAACACAACCACAACATCCAACACTTATTCCATGTCTTCAGTGTTGAGTGAGAATGTAATTTTTGTACACATTGAAGAACACAATGTGTTTCCCAAAATGATTTATTTTCCTTGGTATCAAAGGCATTTATTTTTGAATGGTGACACACTTATTGAATGCCATCTATGTTTATTAAAATTGTAATTTTAGTCTAGATTCAAAAACACATTATTTTTTCCAACATATTATTTTTTTAGATGTATTCCATGTTTTAGGCTTATTCCAAGTTTTTTTATGCATGTCATTGGTGTAAGGTTTCTTTCTTGATACTTTGGCTTGTTGTTAATTTAATATTGTCATTGAAGGAATTTTCTTCTAAGTGGCGACATACACTTTATCCATGTGAACTTATGTAGATTTAAAATGTAATTTTAGTCAAGATTTAAAAAGACGCCATGTTTTCCAACATGAAATTTGTTTTGCATAGTTATTCCATGTTTTTCATTTATCCTTGTAGGCTTGCTTTATGGATACTATTGTGTGAGATTGATTTAATCATTGATTTGAAAGCCATTTTCTTCTCATTGGTGATATACACTTATTCAATTTCTTATATGTTGATTTAAAATGGAAGTTTAATGAAAATTCATAAAAACACATTATGTTTTCAAACACGATATTTTTTTAGGCTTATGCCACATTTTATCATTTAGCATTGTAGGATTGCTTTCTTGGTAGTTTGGATTGTTATTTATTTGGAAGAATTTTTCTTCTCACTGGTGACATACACTTATTACATGTCTTTTATGTTAAGTCACATTGTAATTTTAGTGCAGATTAAAAAACACATCATGTTTTCCAACATGATATTTTCTTTTTTAAGGTTTATGCAATGTTTAATGATTTATCATTGCATGCTTGAATTCCTGATAGTTTAGGTTTTTATTTATTTAATCTTTATTTCAAACGCATTTTCTTATGATTGGTGATAAACACTTATTTGTTGTCTTGTATGTTGGTTTTAAATGAAAGTTTAATACAGATTTAGATGAAACTTTAATGTAGATTAAAAAAACACAATGTGTTTTTGAGCATGATATTTATCTTGCAAGCTCATCTCATGCTTTCTTGCTACTATGGTTTGTTATTTATGTAATCTTTATTTCTAAGGAATTTTCTTGGTACTTTTGTGTGTGATAATTTATTTAATCTTTCTTTTAAAAAAAAAAAAATGGCTAGTAACATACACTTTTTCCATGTATTTGTATGTTACAATAAGATTATAAGAAAATTCAAAGACACATTATATTTCCCATGCCAAGTTGTATGTTAACAATATGGTTTCAGTGCAAATTCAAAAATATATTTGCTTTAAATCGTTGGAGGTTGGGGTCCTACCTTCCACGATGCTGCTTATATGCCTTTACGTATGGGTGTAGGCCATCTTTCCGGCCACGATGCTTGAACTACTTCTTCTCAAGCATTGATAGACTTGACCTTTTTGAGAGTTGGCTTCGGACCTTATTCCCATCTCATATTCATCAAACTATTTAATGAAAAAGCCTTAGGCCAAATTTGCAAACACTAAAGCCACCTAAGCGTTGAGATTCAAGGTTTCGCTTTGCCTCCTTCTTGCTTGGTGCAAACGTATTCAGTACCGGGTATTGTTGAAGCCCAAAGTCTGAAGATATCAGACTTATCCTTTTGGGTTTTATTTCTTTTTGTTAAGGGCATTCAACAAAGGGAATTGTCGAAGCTCGAATTATGACGTTATCGAAGTTAACCACTTGGTTCTATTCTTTTTGTTTGAGATTTTCAGCAAAGGCTATTGATGAAGCCTGAAGCTCAACGTCTTCGTACTTCACCAATTTATTCTTCCTTTCATGTGTTCAGTAAAGGGAATTACCGAAGCTCGACGTCTGATGTTTTCAAACTTAGTCCTTTTGGTCTTCTTCATCTAAATGGAATTTGGTGCGAGGCTTTACCAATGACCAAAGTCCAACGTTTTAGACTTAAACCTTCCTATCTCATTCTTTTTTGTCGAGGCATTTAGCAAATGGTGTGACTGAAGCCCAATACCTAACAACTAATTTAGAATTCACTCTTTCGATCTTATTTTCCTTATGGATTTCGGTATAGTGTATGATCGAAGCTCAATGTCCGACACATAAGCAGACTTCACCTTTTTCAATCTTCTTCTCCTCTAGGCATTCGACAAAGAGTATTGTTGATGTCTAATACCTGAATTTTTTTGACTTAGCCTTCCATGCTTCTCTTTTTCTAAGGGTATTTGGAAAAGGGTATTGTTGATGCCCGATGTCTGACATTTCAAACCCAACTATTTGATTCTCTTTTCGTCAATGCATCTGACAAGAGGTATTGTCGATACCCAAAGTCTAACATCAAACCGGACTTCACCTCTCTATTCTTCTTGCTTAGAGGTGTTAGGTGTAGTATATCCTTATGTTATACGCAATAATCATCACCCAAAATGATCAGGTCATATTCTTGTTATAAGCATGTTTTCCATTTTGAACCATGATCTAATTACTCATAAATTCAATCCTCATTAAATGACTTCATCCCTATTTCAAGCTTTATCTAATCAAATTGTAATATGCAAGACTAAGTTTTTTCAATCTATTCATGATTGACTTTGTACCCCTTATGTTGTTAGGGTATCCTTGACGTGTTTTTGGATCTCCTACTTCACCTAAGTCGGTGGTATCTGACCATGAAACTATCTGGATGAAAAGTACCCTAGAAAGGGTTACATACCCACTAACATAGTTTTAAAGAAAGCTGAAGCCCAACCTTCGCAACCCCTCAAGGTTGCACTGAGACTTCAATTGTATTAACTATGATTTCCTAATGATATCCTTAACATTAATATGGCTAAATCTTACATGTTATTACTTTAGAGCTTGTAACACCCCTCCGCAAACCCCAAAGGACAACAGAAACAACAAATTACCACACAATTTTTTTTTGAAAGAAGAACAATTCATAAGATAAACATGAACATATATTGCATATAAAGCAATTATACAATCACAATGACCATTATGTCCTCTGGGGTACACGAGATGGCATCACGAAGTCCTAAAACTAATACCATAACGATAACGAACGAATCAATATTACATAAAGATAACATCCAACCATCCATGATCAAAAGAGATGAAAAAGATACATATAACATTTTATTAATAGTTCAATATGCCAATTGTGGAGTATATTTCCACAGATACAACACCATTTAGAATTACATACTATGAAATGTTAACACATAAAAGTACCAAGTATTTATATACATTTCATGAACGACAAACATCCATCAGAGATCATAAATTAAGGTCAAGGGTTACAATCATTACAATGATAATAAAAGTTACATCGTATAAGAGATACAGTGATACAGATGTGTTCCTCAACATATATGGGAACAATACAATAA
Source organism: Sequoia sempervirens (assembly GCA_007258455.2). Classification (NCBI taxonomy): domain Eukaryota; kingdom Viridiplantae; phylum Streptophyta; class Pinopsida; order Cupressales; family Cupressaceae; genus Sequoia; species Sequoia sempervirens. The sequence continues at coordinate 419,684,377 of VDFB02086081.1, forward strand.
GATAGATTAATACAACTAAAAAGGTGAATACAAAGTAACAAGATCAGCTTTGACTCAGGTACAATCCTGGAGTCACCGCAAGAGGCACATATCTGCACAGTTCGATCCTTGGATGGGGACCCAATGGGGTGCATAGCACGTTCCACCCGACCACGTGGACCCAAAAGTCCACCCCCCGTGCTAGGAGTTGACAAGAAAGATCCCCATACCGCAATCCAAAACAATCAAACGAACCAATAGCAAACCAGACTCCACAACAAGGATATCATCAACATAAGATAACAAATCACAACATTGCCATCACTTAGCCAAAACAAAATAATGAAAATTCCAACATAACCAAATGTCAAGATTATAGCTCAACACTAAATAACCATAAGAGGTGCCAACAACAATAGGATCCAAGCCTTCAAATAAAATTGCAATATCAACCAACAATAAATATCAAGGGCACCTTTCATTAACATCAATCAAGTTGCCATGAGGCATGTATGCAACACTAAAAGATAGAACTTGGAGGCTTCAACAACAATCACCAAGAACAATTGCCTCAACAACATCAACAATTCAAACAACACTCCCAGAGGCAACCAAACAAGGAAGATAAACGGGTACTGTAGGAGAGTGTCATCGCATGGCCTTACATGGATTTCCAGGCAACCTATCACAAGGTACCGCCTCCATCTATGGTTATCCAGGCTGCCTATCTCAAGGCGACCGCTCCATAGGGTGACTCATGCGGAACCACTTACCTTTCGTGAGGACAAGGCAGTGATCTTACCAACCAGGTCTTCTCATCCCATCCTTAGTCTGTGAAAGCACTAACGGTATGGGTGAGGCTCATAATTAATCTTGTTTAGTGTTTATCTACCCAACCTACTAGTTAATTAATTACATTATCACTTGATTAAGAAACTCTTCCATGGGTTACCCAAACAGCCCCTTTGTGCGTCGGCCCCCATGAAGAGCCACTCTCCCTACGGGTACCAAATCAAAACATACAAGGGGTGTACCTCATCTCTCATAAAAATCAAGGAGTACATATCACACAACATGCGAGGCAAGAATCATCTCGCAAATCCATTCCATATAACTGAAACAAGAACAAGGAGGTACCACCCACCACATCAAAATTCAACACCATAGTACAAAGTAATACTCACAAGCTCAAAATCCGATATAAGAGCAATAAATCCCAATAGAATAACTGTGGAAAAATCAACATATGTCAAGTTTCTCCATTGCCTCTGGAAGCCAAGAAACACTGTAAATCCACAATCTTCTATTGAAGGTAATTCAAATTTGTCAGGTTCCCAACCATCTCAAATATGACCACAAGAAAATCTTAACACAAGAGAAAGACTCACAACTTGAACCACAAATTCACTATATAACTTCCACAATCGCAAAATGACAAGAGAGGAATAGAAGAGGCAATATCATAACGTGACCTTTAAACTTAATCAAGATAACATAATCAACTCATTGCATAATTAATTGCAAAGATCAAAATCTTTTCAATAACCTTGTTGGACACAACGGACTCCTTCGAGAAAAGGCAATAATCAGAACCAAATATAAGTCAAGATCCTTCATAATATCTAAAATAAAACATAATGTTCCAAACATCGAAACAATACCCAATCAACATGGTTTTTAGTTCAAGCAACCCTTACATGAATACTCAATATCACTTTCACTGTGAACAATAACCAAATTAATGCAAACAAGATATACTCCAAAACAATAATCAAAATTCAACTCAATATCAACAAACACAATATTCGATCAACAACCAAGATAGCCAAGAGGCATTATTCTGCCACTTCCTAAAAATCAATACTTAACCATTGACTCACTTACACATTAATACCCAAGCTCACATATTGAATCTTGTCAAAATAACTCCAACTCAAGAGGGAGTCATGTCAAGGTAGAACCATCAAGAATATCCGTTAATCCATCACGAACAAGTAATCACAACAACCATGAAAGTTCACTCTCACAATATCAAATAAAAACGTCACTTCCACATTTCAAATACTAAGTCATCCATCAATAGATCAAATTATTTAAGTTAAACAACTTATCAATTTCTTTACTCAAATTTTGAGGCTATAAATGTCACAAATAACAATATCTAAGGTATATCCTAACAACAATCCACTTTTACTAACACAAACACAACAATAACATTAAACTAACATAGTTGAAATGATAATCATGATACTTTATCTTTTTACTCTTTATCAATCTTGTCTAAGAAATAATATTCCTTAATTTACACAGTTAAATAAAAAAAAATACTAAGAGGGTAGAAATCCTTTACTATTTAACTACAATGCATCCATGCAATTTCCAAAAACATAAGAACATACATATATCAATTTATTTATAATTAACTATTATTTATTTGTTTGTTTACTTATTTCCATATATACTTTGTCCTAAAAGTAAATTAGAAGAATTATAAGAAAGAAATAAATTTATATACAAATAATTATACTATTTCTAATTCATAAATTATTATTTCTTTTTTTTCCTAGAAAGGAGATAATCTAAGGAAAAAATAGTCATACAACTTATTTTAATTTTAAAGATTCCTTGAAAAGAATATGAGAATATTCTCCCTCTAACTTTATTTAAGGGATAACTTAAGTCTAAGATTTTTCCACGATGACTTTTTTCTCTTTCTTAGGCTTAAAGAGCTTAATATTTATTTTTTTACTTTATTTTAAAGGATGTAATATAAAGTAAAGCATTCAAAGACTATGACTAACCTCTTCTTCCTTTCGAAACTTTAAACGCACTAAAAGCAAAGCTCAGACAAAAGACTAAAACTATTAGGCTGCGTTTGGACTAAGAGAAACGTTGATATAGGAAAAAGGAGAAATGCATCAAATGCATCATTCTTAAAGCGTGACGAAACCAGAAGATAAAATCAAAGGCGACACAGGCATCGTCTTAGACAAGGTGCATAAAGTAGTGTTTCCAAATGCCAGAGAAGTCCATTGCAGAAATTTGGGAGCAGCGCACGAGAACACAAATGCACAAGACATTTTTAGGTTGATAAGAAAATGATGCAGTTCTGGTACCCTTATATGATATCATGGTTCTGTTTCATGCAGTCACCATCAAGAGGATTACAAGCCAACAAGATATAGCGAAAATAGACCGTTACCCACCGCAAACCATAAGAAATAACCAAGGAAACCGGTAACGAATAAAGAGGGGAAGCATACTACAGTGATGTTATGAAGAAAGGAACTTTTGTTGATCTGAGAGAGTCATAAAATTTTAATTCGAAAGGTTGATTTGAGGAAGAGATAGAGTGGAACAATATTCGGTTTGATTCCATTGATTTCTCAGATAAAAGCATGATTCAGATATTGACCATCGTATAGAATCCTTCAAGCAGCTCAGCATGGAGGTAAAGTTCATCATGACTGTAAAATTTCGGTGTTGAAACACCTTGAGGAAAACCAACACTACTACTGAGCATGACATTAAATATACAATAGGTGAGGTCCCATACACAACCGAGCATTCGATACCTATGAAAGGGCTTAGAAATTTTCAGGCAAAAGCCAAGGACATGTAAGAAGCCGATCTCCTCAGCTTCTGCCAGCGTCCACTCTGCCTGCACCCAAATCATGAGCTTGGAACAGGGTATTTCCAGATTCAAGACTTTTACTCAATGCTGCGAAGAATGAGGAAGAAAGAATTATTTAGCGGTTAACAATGGTAGAAGTGATATGTAAAGTGAGATCTCATGGAGTGAAATAATCACAGATCATGCTGAATCTATACTTCCACCGTTACAGGACAATTTTTATTTTTATTTTTATTGTTTGACAGAATACCTCAAAGAAATGTGTTCTCATGAGATGCAATGATCACAGGATATGCACTAAGGAAAACATTAAGGATTATGAAAGACATAACGAATTACGGCTCAACAAGGAGCAAATCGGATGGACCAAGTGAGTGCGTACCATTTCCACTACTTGGAAACAGATAAAATAAGTATTCCAACGAGTTTTAGAGAGGCAATTAGTTGGCAGGATAAGAAAGAGGTATAGGCTTTTGGTAAGGGCGCGATCATCATCTCAAGCATGAGAGGTCGAAGGCACACAAAATGCCATGATGGCAGGGTACACACAAATAGTCTGCAAGCTATGGGGCTTAGAATTTAGAACTAATCTTCTCTGATTTCATTGTTATGGTACCTTCACCACAAAAGATATTATCCGATTAACAGGATCACTCTAGAAAGACATGATTGGGGCTGAGGTATGTAATGGGCGATGCACGAATTCCTTTCCTCATTTTACTCAAATATTCACAAAATAATGGTAGTAAGGGGAAAACATGACAGGTTAGATCGACTGACATAAATACTCACCATGATAATATAATGAATTGGTTTAAGAAGATAAAACCGCAAGGCACAGGTCTAAATATTAGATCTCAAATAGTCATGAACGGCTAGCATTATCATCACCCATGATTATTCATTATGCACAGGGACCTTCATGCCCAAGTTTCGATCTTATTGCATATCGACTTTCAACTATGGAATGAAACGATTTAGCAATGCACAATAAAATATTTCTTATATAGCTTCCAAGTATTTTCCTGGGGCAGTTTATAATGAACATACCTCGTTGAATTCGTCAATCGTCCAACATACTCAGAGGATGTGAAAAATTCCTTCGATTTCAGATTTTCTTCCTGCCAAAAACCCCCCGGGCATCTCTACTTTCCTCCCCCCAAAAAGACAGCCTCTGTCCCAGAAGAATTCCATGCAAGAAACATGCAAAGAAGAGAGTGTAAGGATAGGCACGTGGAATGCATGAAGCCAGGTCGAGAAATGGGTGAGAACAGGTGTAAACTTTTAAAAGCCCCAATTTTGCATTTCTCTTTTCTTTCCTTAGATAAAGGTACTTACATGCTTAATTAAAATGTCTTATGATTTTAGTAATAATGATATTAATTATAATATTTATTTTATTTTATATCAATGCAAAGATTTTAGAATATTAAATTTCATCATTTGTAATAACATTTATGGAGGTAAATAAAATGTGTCATTGTTAATCAACACTTTTGTTTGTATTTATTTTCTCAAATTTTATATTATATATACTTATTCATTAAATTGCCTTATTAAGCCTTAATTTTAAATCTAATCAATACTTCAACTTTATAAAACTTTTATTTTAATTATTTCAAGGTCATTAAATTTCAATGCTTTCAATCTTAACCAAGCACAATCATGATCAACACTCAGAACATTCCATCAAACAACTAACTCAAATGGACAGACCAAGCCTCAAACGACAACATGGTCAGGACAAAGCGCAAGGGGCATTACAAAGCTAGCATGGGTTGTTTGGTTTTCAAAAATTTAAAATTTGTGTTTTGTCCTTAACTTTATTTTGGTGTAAAAATTTTGGCATTACAATATGTAAACCTTTGGTCATAATTTGGGGATGAATTGTTTTTTATTAGGTAAGCAATGATTTTGAAAAGGCCCTGACCCTTTTACATCATGAGATATATAGCAATTACTACAACAAGAAACTACAAATGAAGCTAGCAAAACAACAAAAGTAGGACAGGCAACAATACCAAAAAGTAGCAATCACCCCAAGGGTGAGAGAACTAGACGATCTTCAAGCCTTTACAATCAGAAATAAGTGGGTCCAAGACCCACACAACCAACAAACCAACCTCACAGCCAGCAAAACAAGACAACATGGACTTGAGCCACTAATATTCTCCAAATCAAGCTTCGCAACCAACATAATAGGCCACCATCTTTGTTGCCCAAATAGCATCCTGAAACAACAACCCCCCAAGAGTGGTTAGGACAAACCAAACATCAAACCCTTTTAACAATGGGATTTAGAAGATCTTGGAACTTCAACCACAAAAAGATAATTAAGCCCAACAATACACCATAAGAGAACCCAGGGCAAAGAGCCCAGCTAATGAACCAGGCCAACATGCCACCCAATAGGTTGTAGAAGCAACAACCCATAACAACATCCACCCCAAGGGTGGAAAATAAAACAAGAGCTTCAAGGCCCCCATAAGGTAGAAACCAAGCCATCCATCAAGCTTTAAACACAACAACCTTAAACATCTTCCACCCCAAAGTATACAGTAGCCAAATAGCAGCAAACATTTTGCTAATGGGAATAGTTTTAGTCATTAAATAAGGTAGTGCTAGTGGAGCCAAACAACCCCATCTTTCAACCAACCCCTCCACCTCTATAGGAGAAGTAACTAGGAGAAATATGTCCACTACAACAAAGACTCACACCCCCACCAAAACTCCACCTCAATAGGATTGGCCTCCACCTCGATAGGACCACCAGGAGAGAAGACCAACTAAAAAAGCAAGAATAGCCCACCAAGCCCACATGGCCACTATCCACCTCGATAGGATAGGTCACCACCTCAATAGGAAGGGTCTCCACCTACATAGGAGACTCATACTGCAGAGCCAGGAAGATTGCACACACTCCAGTGGAAAGAAAACACCTAGCCACAATGGGCAGTAAAAGCAACAAGTTCAGCATAAACTTTGAACTCAACCCAAACAAGTCAGAAGCCAATAAGCCAACACAAAACCACATTATCAAATGAATTTAAAACACAAATCCTTCAAGAGTAGAAACATCTGCCACCATCAACAAAGTAGCCAAAACCAAGAAATCCAAAGGCATCTCCAAAGCAAGGCAGTCAAAGAACCAGAGCCTGAGTATAGTTAGAGAGAAGCAAAACCCCAATCATTCAAAAAACCCCTCAAACCCATGGTCCCCAACCAAGATCTAGAGAGCAAACAAGAGAGGCAGATGAACACAACAAGGGCTTAGCCAAACCACCACAAACTAGGGAAAAGCAATGACCACCACCACCGAGGAGACACCTGAAACAAGAAAGACCGTTCTAGCCTTCAAGAAAAGAAGCAAGAGAGATCCCACGACCTCCAAACCAACAACAAATAGGACAACACAAGGAAGACTAGCTTGAGCTAGATCCAAGACCAGATCACTACTTTCCCAACCCCTACCGTAGCCCCAGGCAGGGAAGAAGAAGAGAACAACATCAGCTGACCAAACCCACCAAGAAAGGGCGTAGTCCAAGGAAAAAGGAGTCAAAACATCACCAAAAGGGACTACCAAAGGCATAATAAGGTCCAAGCAAATAAGCACCCAACTCGAAAACCAGGAAACTGCTCCCTCCACACACCCCATAGATGGATAGCAGACCGAGTTGGGAGGAACTAGCATGAATTCAAACAACACAGCTGCTACAGAACCACAACAAACCAAGCAAGGAAGGGGTAAATAGATCCCCTCTAGAGAATAAGTACAACACACAAAAGAAGAGAAGGCAGCCCAAAATGAAGCCACAAAATAAACAAAGAGTCCCATCCACACCACACCAGCAGTGCACCGAAAGACAACCATTCGCTGCACAACCCAAGAAATGAATGAGACAACACGAGGAAAAGTAGCAACAAAAGCAAGCCAAACATGAGCCCACAGAAGACAAGGCAGAACACCTACTTCGAACCATGAAAGCTCATCATCTTCTTCATATTTTTATTCCTCGTTTGCAACTTCCCCATAATTCAAATTGCCTCCACGACTCCCTTTCCCACCCGAACGCTCAGCCATCCCGAGGTTGAACATCAAAATATTTTTGGGGATGAATTGTTATGGTTTTGGTTTTGGTCTTTTATTTCGCATGAAATTGTTTCTTAGTTTGGATTATGTGACTAAATCTTTGTATTAAATATAAGTTCTTTTATGTGTGTTTAATATTTATGTATTAATCGATGAGTATATACATAGAATGTATATATTTATAGATGTATGTGATTGTAATAACTCATACATATGAGTATATATGTATATGTGTATATGTAGGTAGAAGTACTTACACACTCATGTGCAGATATATCATATGCATGAGAATATCGAGTAGACATATATGACATATATATATACCGATCAATGAATATGTAAATATGTGTTTATTATTATACTAAAATAATGATATATGTATATAATAGATATACTAATATATATATGTATGTATATGAGTACATTAATGTAAACGTATATATACATACATATTAATATATATGTATATATAATTGTTAATATATTTAAATGATAATCAATGATTTTAATATGCACACATATATATGTTAATATATATCTATATTATAATGTTATCATTATAACATATATATATTAATATATATAATGTTTATATATATTTGAAATGTTATAAACTTAACTTAAGCGCATATATAAGTGATCCATATAATGGCTAATGACTTGTATAAAAGCCAGCAAAATATTAAAACACGTGTTGTGCATAAAGCACACATACATAAGAATAAGTATTGTTGTGGATAATGCATGAAATGTGGATTGTTATTAATTGCAAATAAAGTGGATTTGTTGGCAGCACATGGGAAACATTGTAAGAAATTTTAATGGATAACATACTATGCCATGTATGAGTTAGAACGAAAATAAGAGTCTTGGTGCTACGCTAAAAAAGCTACACACAACCTTGAATAGAGCATGAGACTTTGTCAAATAGCCATGAGCTGGCTCAACCTTGGAAGAAGTCAACTCAGTCTGCAATATGAAACCTGTAGGTAAACATTTATGTGCTTTGACTCAGTAAAATAGTAGTTGTTGGCAATTAAAAGGGTGGCTCAGCCATATTAGAGAAACTGGAAATTCTTGGATTGTTTATGTGCTTGCATATTAACTACTTGAGTAGCCACATTTCACTTCCATTAGCCTAGTCAACTCATTTAGAGGTTAAGTTAGTTTGTGTTGTTAAGTGGTGGAAGTCGGAAAAGAAAAATTGGCAGATTGTAAAGCTAGTTTGTAGCAATAAGTTTCTCATATTTTAGTATAAGTAGAGGCAACTTCTTAGCCTTTTGGTCATTCATTCATTATCATTATTTTGAATTTCATTGTTGTAGTTTTCTATGGAAATTATTTGTTGAGTGTATTAGTGAGAAAAGAGAGATTGCTTTGTGAGTTTGTAGTTTTTTTAGAGTTTTGAGATTGGCTAGGATTAGAGATAGGTTGATCATAGAAGGAGCAACAAGTGTGATTGAAAGAATTAAGCTTTGGAAGCAGAATCTTCATTGGAAGCTATAATTCCAGGCATGTTGATTTTACTTCTCTATTCTTTTATGTTGAAATCCTATTTGTTGTGAATGCAAGAGTTTGAAGAAAAGACATGAATTATATGTTATGTTGAGATTTCTTGAACTTTGGTTATTTCTTATTTGGGTGAGCTTGCATGATCTTTGGGGAATTCTTATTTTTGGTGAAACCATGATGGTTGATAGTTTTATTTATATTTACTCCTTATGTTAGAAATTGTGGTATACAAGATAATTGTAGCATATTAGTATAATACCTAGGTTGTTCTAGAACATATGTATGCTTGCATGAAGTACAAAATATGAAAAATGATATTATCTCAAAGTACTATGATGAAAATGTTAGTTTGCAATATTATATGTACATGTATGGTTAATTTGGTTGATTCCAAGGTTAGGATAATCCATGGATGGGAGTAACCTAGTGGTCACTCAGTTAAGTCATCACCTTTTAGGTTGAATTATATTATGATTGGAAAGAGTATGAATGGTCATATACCAAATCAAGCTAAGGGGTGGGTGAACATACGACATCACTTCCGAGTGAACAATTTTATATATTAAATCTTTGGCCAAAGTAGTGTAAGTAGCAATTGATTACACTTGTTGGTTCATTGTGAGCCAGGTTTGCATAATTAAGTTGGGAATGTCATGCATGTAGATTGTAGCCAATGTATGGTAGCTTTAGTTATGTAAGACACAACACCATGCTCAGGAAGGCTAGTATTATTGAGGTTACCAGACCAATCTCTTCGTCGAAGGGTAGGGCCATCTTACCAATTAGGTAGAAGTGTGGGGGACTGCAGTAAGTTTGTGGTTGGAAAAAAAAGCACTTGAGTTCAATACTCTCCCTCATACAATTGGAAACCAAAATTCTAGGATGTATGCCAACAAGGACATTTGGACCATTTGTACTCTATTTCTCTAAAAGCTCTTGGAAGCTACGTATGTATTCATTTATCTCTATCTTTATGGAATTGTAATTGGAAAAACGTTATCTTTTCATGGGATTATGTAATGTTTCCTTATAAATGCAATGGGAGTTTGAAATGAGATTATTTTGAATGTGCATCTTGTTATTTAATTAGAAAAAGATAGAAATTTATCACTTTATGTTGAACTATTCAAATGTGGGTCAAAACATAGGTAAAATCTAAGGGTAAAACATTGGGGTTGTTACAATATTAAACATATTGTAACTGGTGAGTTGTCATTTCTAGTTTTTTTCCTTGAATAGTTTCATAAAGTGACAACCACCCATTATAAGTAGGTGTTTTGTGCCTTATATTGTATCTAGGTTTATTTTAATACATAATATTTGTAAAAATACTAAAACAATCATTCTAATCAGTATAATTTGTATAATAAGTTTATCTTTTTCATATATTATCAAAATGATGCAACTACTATATTGGTATTATGACATTATTATTTAGTGTTACACCTAAATTCTCTAGCATTTTCTTAAGGTGGGAAGATTAATATTCTTATAACTTTATCAAGATACTTGAGAATTGAGAGTTGCTCCTGCACAAAAAAAAAAGTATTTAGGGAAAAAAGGGTCTTATTATTTTTCTTATTCACATGTGCAAAAAAGTATTATGGAAAATATCATCTCTAATGTCAAATTAGAATAAGAATACAAAAAATATATATCCAAATCTTCTAATTATATGATACAGCCTAGTGGAATAAACACAACCTATGTAAAGAGAACAATCACACAAGTAAAATACAAAAAAAAAAGCCAATCACTACAAGAATGTACCAAAAAGTTGACTAGAGTATATGCATTAAGAAAACATTATTTGGAAAGATGAGGTGGTAAGGATGCCACTTTACACACAAGTGCATGCTATATGGAATGGTAGTTATTTATGTGGATGAATATTTTATCTCTTTTCTATTCTCAAAAAAAAAAGTTGGTTGGCTTTCTTGCAAATGTAACTTCAAGATAAGGAACAGGGTCTCCAATAAAATCTTCCTGATTTAGTCTTCTTACTTTTTAAAGAAAACCCTCCCAAGACATTTTTAAATACCATCAATCTTCATGTTATTAAAAGGAGTAAAGTAAACAAATATTTATTTGGCAAATAACATACTAAAATGACACATTCTACAAGTTTAAGTACAAATACAAAGAATGAATCTATGATCACTAACCTAACCTAGACTATCAAATTCAACCTCAAATAATCACATGGTCATCATAGAAATTAAGGCATTCAACTAATGAAGAAATCACACATCAATATAAAAATAGAAACTATTCAAAAATATTCATGAACATATATTCTTCAATTATCAAGATAAATACTATTATTTTCTTATTTACTTTTTATGCTTTAACATTTAATAGCCCAATATACAAACCCTTAAATTACCTCAAAATTAATATAAATTAATTAACTTATACTTACACATTTCATTAGATTAACCCAAACATTTGGTCACCATCATTGGTACTCCAAATATTGTCCTTAGTCTCCCTCATCTCAAACATTTTTTGGATTAGCAATCAATCCTAATAAAAAGGTACCTACTCGGAAGGGAAGTGCCTATTGAATATAATATTTTTTGTGATCTTATCTATATTTCTTCAAATTCGTCAAAATCACCTAATCGATTTGATTTTCCAATCACAAACCTCCATCTTTAAGATAACCATTGAACACATTTCTTCCGACTCCAAAAATATATTCTACTCATATTCAAATACTAGTTGACCTTTATTTTCCTTTTCACACCAACGACTTATAAAGAGCTCATTGTTTTCTCTAAAGATGTTTACTAAAGGTTAGAGCTCATTGTTTTCTCATATTATAATATAGACAGGTTATGATCAAGCATTTTCATGGAACAGAGGTAAAATAAATAAATAAATAACAAACAAAGTAGGTGAGGCATGCCTACGTAAAGTCTTGAATGGCAAGAAAAACTTGTTCGTTGGGCCAAGTTGGCAACGACAGGCACTATTATTGTGGACTCAGCTTTAAAACCAGTCACATTATTAGAGATTCGTAAACCGTATCTCAAAACGATTGACACGTGTAGTTTACGCGGATAGACGTTACCGGGTAAGCAATATGCTAGGGTATTGTTTTCTATCACGTATCACGTATCATCTGAAATATATTCTTCATGACAGCCGTATTTTAGTGAAAAATGTTTCTCTTCAATAACTCTGACTTCACCATCAATCTTTCAATTTCAATTTGCTATTATCTATCTAGCATGGAAATCTAAGCTTGTTTCTCCTATCATGGTAGTTGAAAGATTAGACAAACATATGAGTGGGTCTCAGAGAATTATAAGAAAGATGGATACGAAACAACATATTTGTTCAACTAATCAACATTGAGTGGGTCTTAGAGAATTATAAGAAAGATACGAAACAACATATTTGTTCAACTAATCAACATTGAGTGGGTCTTAGAGAATTATAAGAAAGATACGAAACAACATATTTGTTCAACTAATCAACATATTCTTCTTTTTCAATAGTAGAATTGTTGTTATATTTATAGATTTCATACAATTATCTAGAAAATGGTTAATAAAAGTTTTTAACGTGAAAAATCTAGAAAATAATGAAAGTTCCAATAGATAAACATTATCTCTTGCATTGCAGTTTTGTAAATACATTTTATAAATTAATGGAACTGCACGCATGTTGTGTATGTGTCATCAAATATTGTTGAGGTGTCCAATTATGTTTAGTTAAGTTTAGTTTGTTGTCAAATAGCTATATACACAACATACGTGCAATTTCATTGAACTGTTGAAGCATATATTCCAACACCCCCTCTTAATGTTACAACACTAAACATAAAACAATAGAAAATAATTGGACACCTCAACAATATTTGATGACACATACACAACATACATGTAGCTCCATTAAATCGTTGGAGCATTTATTCCAACATTTATAAATATTCAAAAGATAAACATTATCTCCAACACCTCCCCATAATGTTTATTTGAAGAAGATTATTTCAATAATTATTATATTATGCAACAACTTCCTTGAGATGTAACAAGTTTAGAAGTTCGAAAAATTTCACTATGGACAATGTTTTTTTAAAAATGTCAGTAATATGATCTTCTATTCCACAAAATTTTAACTCCACCACTTGAATTTCAATCAAGTCATGAACAAAGTGATGATGTACTTCTATATATGTTTGGATCTAGCATGATATATAAGATTTTTTGCTAGCTTGATAGTGCTTTGATTATCACAAAATATAATAGTTGGACAATCTTGTGGGTGTTGTGTTTCTTCAAATACTCTTCTAAGCCATAACGCTTTTTGAGATGTCTTTGATGAACCAATATATTCAACTTTTGTAGACGATACTGATACTAGATTTATTGCTTCTTACTTCTCCAAGAAATTGGCTGAGCCAAGATGAAAGATATTATTTAAGTTGATTTTTTGTCATCAATGTCACCTGCATAATCAGAATCTGTATACCTTACTAGAGTATACTCTCCTCCATAGTTGATAAGCACCTTTAATATATTTTAGTATTTTTTTAGCTACTTTCTAATGTTCAATGTGCAAATTTTCCATGTACTTAGATACAACGCCAACTACATATGCAATATTTGGTCCGATTATAGTAAGTTACACATGAGACTTCCAACAAGTTGTCTATACAATTTCCCATCCATATTCTTTTGAGTGGAGTTGGCACTCAATTTTAATCATACTTCACATGGTGTACTAGATGGCTTATAGTTGCTCATATTAAATTTACTCAATACATCAAGAGCATAATTGGTTTGAGAAAGCATGATCCTTCCTTTTTCTTACCATACTTGCATACCCAAAAAAGAGTGCATCAACTAGAGATCAGTTATTTCAAAATCTAGTTTGAGTTGGTCCTTCATCATTTCAATGTACTATGTGTGATCTCTTGTAATGATTAAATCATCCACATACGTACAATAATAAAAAATTTATAAAGTGCTAATTTATTTTGGAGTATCATGCCCTTGGAGCTTGTTAAAGACCATATAGTGATTTTTTAATCTACACACTCGATGTTCTTCATCAGTTTTAACAAATTTTGGTGGTTGTTGTATGTAAAATTATTCCTTTGAATAACCATGTAGAATTGCACTTTTTACATCCATTTTTAAAAAATACAACCAAATTTATAGCTAAATCAATTATTGTATGAATAAAAGTCATTTTAGCAACTGGAGCAAAGGTTTTAGTATAGTTAATACCTTTTGTTTGTGAGAAACCTCTAGCCACTAGCATTGCTTTTGTTTTTCAATAGCTCCATTTCATGTGAACTTTATTTTGTAGGTTCACTTGCATCAAACCACATTTTTAACTTTTGGAAGAGTTGTTAATTCACAAGTTCCATTTTTCATCAAAGAGTTGTACTCATCTTGTATAATTTCTTCCCATTTATCTTTTCCTTTTGCCTCCTCATATGTTCTTGGAGTGTTAACCTACATCACCATAATCAGAAGAGAAAAGTTAGCAAAAAAATCTTAGGGCCTTCTTGGTAGATTCATTGAATGCTTCTAGTCTTCCTTGTGTCTTCATCTTCGCTTTCACTTGATACTTCAACTTGTGTTCCTTCTCCCCCTATAGAAGATGACACACCTTAATTTGAATCATTAGTATTTAAGTAGACTTATCTTCTTCAATCAATATTGGAAAGAAAAATGATATAAAATTATCTTTCAATATCTTCATCAAACGATACATTCCTTTTGATATGCATTTCCTTTGTTTTAGGATTATATAATCTACATCCTTTTAATTCCTCACTATACCCAATCATTATGTACTTCTCACTCTTCCTATCTAGCTTGTTCCTTTTTCATCAGGAATGTGAGCATAGGCATTACATTTAAGGACTCAAAATAAGACACTATATAATTTCTACCACTCCATGCCTCTTCTAGTGTTATGTTCATAACTGAGCCTTAGAAGGCATTCTATTCAATTTATATGTATTTCATCATGAATTTCTTTAGCCCAAAATTTAGCTTCTATATTTATAGAATGTAACATGCATCTAGCCATTACTATGATAGTTCTCTTCTTTCTTTTTGCAACTCCATTATGTTTGGGTGAGTAGAAAATAATTAATTCCTTATTTATACCATGTTGTTTAAAAAATTCCAAGATCTAGTTGTATTCATATATACAATACCTTTGTATGTCGCTATTATCTTTAGAGATCTTTCACTTTGCTTTTCAGTCATAAATTTAAACTATTTAAACTTATCAAACACTTCATCCTTCTTTTGTATAAAATATACCCATTTATTCTTCTAGTATAGTCTTCTATAAAAGTGAGAACATACTTTGATTGTGCAAGTGATAATGTTCTAAAAGGATCCATTAT
The DNA here is from genome assembly GCA_007258455.2 of Sequoia sempervirens. Lineage (NCBI taxonomy): Eukaryota > Viridiplantae > Streptophyta > Pinopsida > Cupressales > Cupressaceae > Sequoia > Sequoia sempervirens. The sequence continues at coordinate 419,699,974 of VDFB02086081.1, forward strand.
ATCACTATGAACCAAATGTAAAGAAGTTTTTGCTCTCCATGATTGTTCTTGTCGGAAACTTTCTACATGTTTCTTTCCCATTGCACATCCTTCACATACCTTGTGTCTTAGTGAAATTTTTGGAAGTTTGTGTACCATATACTGTAGTTTCTCCATAAGCTTGAGACTTGTATAGTAGACATGTCCCATACAATCATGCCATAACTTGCTCATATCATCATATTTTGCAATAGTACACATTCTCATTTCCAAATTTAGAATTAAATTCTTGAAATTTATATATTTCATTCTCCATTTTACCAATTGTAGTTAAACTTTATAATTATAATTGGCATGCTTCATTAAAAATTTGTCATTATATAGAACTCTATCTTATACCCTTGATTTACAATTTGAGATACTGAAAGAAGATTTGTTTCAATTCTAGATCTAGCTTCACAGTTTTGAACATACCATTATCAAATTGAAAATTTCTAGTTCCTTTAACTTCTAAAGCACTATTATTTCATAAATATATATTTATCTATAGTGTTATCATTTCTTAATTATTCAAATTGTTACTTATTGTGAGACATGTGTTGTGTAGCAATAGAATCAATAATCCAATCATCCTTATAAGAATTTTTTTATTTAAGTGCAATACAAAGACCCTTACTTTTAGAATCAAAAGTTTTTGTAAACTTATTTTTCTTCCTTTGTGTATCCTTAATCCTCTTATAGTATTCATCTTCTTTGTGATCCAACTTAACACAATAATTACATTTCTCTTTGTTTTTATTATGATCCTTGTATGGAGTGTATTTGGTTTCATACATCCAATTTATCTTTCTTGGTTGATGTTCTTGTGTATTTTTATTATTTCTTTCCCCTTCATTGTGAATGCTTGAGACTCATTGAACTAAATAACTCCCTTACCTTGACTCAAGAAATTTTTATTCTTGCACTAGCTAAGCACACAACTCTTCAATTTTATATTGTTTAATTTATCAATAGTATCTAGCCCTCTTATAAATGGTTGATAGGATCTTGAAATAATTTATAATATTATTTGCACAAAATATTTATCATCTATATCATTTCCAAGATAAACAAGTTCATTTTTCTATTCCTTTAATTTTCTTAGATGAGGACCTAGCTCTTGAAAATTTAATAATTTCATATTGTATAATTATGTGGTGAGAGTTAGGATACACACATCACATAAATTTGCATATGTACTCTTCAAAATACCCCATACTTTGACTCCACTTCTCTCATTGCAAACTTTAGCAAAAAAATTCTTAGAAAGTGTAAGGTTGATAAATGATGTTTCATTTTTATCCTTTTAATCCAAGTCTTCTTGATCTTTTTTAGGGCTTGCTAGTATTTGTTAATGTTCACTATCATTAATAATTTCATAGAAATTTTGAAGTGTTAGAAAAATCTCCATACAAGACACCCAATCATAATAATTTGTTCCATTTAATTTAATTACAAGTAAAGGAATACCAATGGAGTCCATTATGCTAAATTCCATCTTTTTGAGATGAGAATGAAATTAAAAATAACCTTCACATTCCTTGATGCACAATTTTTTTAAAAATGGAAATCTCTAACCAATTTTTTTTATTGATATTCTTTTCTATGCAAAAATATTTCTCATTTCCTTTCCCAAAAAAATAAATCTTATGCTTCTCACAACATAATCACACCCTACATAGTTCATAGCCAACACTTAAAAATCCACATATCATTGTCCAATATTTAAATAGGCTCTTATACCATATTGAATAAATAAATTATTTGAAATAGAAAAGATAAAGAGTGCAAAAAAAAAAAAACACTTGAATATATTATATATTATAAAGATCAAATTACATAATATCTTGATGATATCTTGTTTCTTGTACAGTGGTAGAATAGTTGATGTATTTATAAATTTCATAAAAATATCTAGAATATCCTAGAATGGCTAATAAAAGCCTCTAATGTGAAAAATATATAAAAATAGGGAAGTTTCCAATGGATAAATATTATCTCATGCACTATAGTTTTTGAAGATACATTACATAAATATTCAGAAGATAAACATTAGTGTTGTTGATTACAAATCTAATGTGAGAAGAAGCAATTTTGCTCCGCAGGCTCGTATCATCTAGTACAATTGCAATAAACTATGACACATTGCAAGATTTTGCAAGAGAAGGAATGTAAGATCTTTTGCTCCTCAAAAGAAGCCTATCATTAGTTAGCAAAAGAAGGAGATGAACAAAGTTTGGCAAAAGAAGAAAGAAACTGAAGTGAAGAATGAATATGTACCTTAGCGTGGAGTAGATGAGTCCTCTAGTAACTGAAGAGAGAGTATTGACTCGGGGGGGAGTTGCAATTGCAGATCTTGTCAAACCCCTAAATTACATCAGATGTTGAAGTCTTCAACATAACGGTAAATATTGATATGAATTTGGTCGGTCATGATTCTAGAGAAAATACACCTTATGTGAAAGTGTCCTGAAGGATTATGGATCTTTGTGATATTATAGATCATAAAAGTTGCTAAGTGTCAAGAACAAATAAATACATTTATTGTGGAGAAACTAGAGTTGGTGTGAGGCATATTTAGTTCCTTTTGGATCCAATTTCTTTCATTTGAAACCACTTTCAAGTGAGCGCAAGAGCTAAGGAAGTAAATAAATTTTCTATTAAGTTGTGTGCAAACCCTAACAGTGATGTTTACAAAAATTTGTATGGTTTCATTTGCAAAACCCTAGTATCAGAAAGTGTGATCATGGCTACACTAATTTTCATTGATGTTGTCGAGAGGCCAAGGCCCAAATACAAGAAGTTTCAGTTCAAAGCAATGGAGGTGCACAAAGATGGCACATTTTTAAAAATTCTAGTGTGTGTTGTGTACTACGAGGACATAAGGTTTTACATCCATGCCTAGCTGAATGAGATCAAACATACCTCCTTTGAGAAAGTCTAACTTGAGTTTTTTAATGAGAATGGTGTATACAAAGCATTTTATGTGAACATTACTACAAAAGGGTTAGACATCTAGAAAGATTTTGTAGAATTTTGTGAAAGCAAGGAATGAGTAAGAATTATTTTGAGTTGTATTCATGGAGATTTTATTTGGATTGATAAACCCTACACGATCACAAAGGATGCAATTAGGGAAGTTACTAGTCTTTGTGCCTTTGGACGAGTCTCGATGTTTAAATCTATGAAGAATGAAACGTTCATGGAGCTCAACAGTGCTAAATTTGACAAGAGAACCCTAACAGTCAAGGATATCATTGATCCTGGTGTCTGGTATGCATCAATGAGGATTGTATACAAGATTTAATTTACAAATAAAGAAAGGTTCTACTGGCACGGAGGCTATACCGCACTTCGAAATATTGAGCACCAACTTTGATCGCCTTGAGTTGTTCAGAGGCGAATATTGGAAATTCAAGAAGAACAAAAACCAGTACAAGTACAAGTTTGGGCCGCCCGATTATATACGCCACTTTCTTCTTTTTTTGAATAGAGATGCCACAGTTTAGAAGGGTGAAGTTCGGAATTACGCTTCAGTATGCCTTTATAGAATTAAACAACATATGAATAAATTTTAGAATGAGCAAGCTTTCACTACTCATTATTGGGGATTTTTTAAGAATTTGAAAAATGAAATGCAAGGAAAATATAGGATACCATTTAGCTTGGTCCTGAAGTATGAAAAAGAAATAAATTTCATGGTAAACAAGGATCATTGTTTTATGGAAGCTATGGAGCCTAGAACTTCATGGATTTCTAAGTTACCTTATGAGGTTGAGGATGAATTTGTACAGGGTTATATTGATATTCTATTGTCAAAACCTAGGGATCCTAAAGTAAAAATATTTGAAACATACAGAGAAATTATGGATGAAATTTACCAGAAGGAGAGAGAGGAAGCCACTTAAAAGAAAGTTGAAAAGGTGCTTAAAGAGATAGGTGCTCCACAATACTCAAAAATAAAATATAGAGATGAGCTTCACAAAATTTTGGGCACATCTTCAAAGACTATTTTTGATAGCCCTATGGAGGTGCCCATTGCCAAATCTACTCTTCTGGAAGCCAGTCAAAGTCTAAGGAGATATGATAGATTCTCTCCTACTATTGTCATTGCTCCATAGCCCTCAAAATCTACACAAACATCTTGCAGTAAAAGGAAAGTAGCATATGCAATCTCTCTAGAGAAAAAGGCCACCAAAGCTGGACATGCTAGGCCTAAATGAAAGACAAAAAGAGAGAAGGAAGAATCAAATGATGTTGAAGAAATTGAAGAAGAGGTTCCTTTGAAAAAGAAGAAAGGAAAGGGAATTGCTAAGGAAAAGATTGAGAAATCTCCTTCGGTCACACATAACCCTCTGGATTTTGGTGAAATTCTTAATGGAATTATTGAGTATGATTTATTAAATGATACAATGCTACTACATCCAGATGTTCCTCCAAAAGACAAAAAGATAATTGAAAATGGTGTCATTGAGAATATGTTGATGAAAAATATTACATTCAATGACATTATTGGAAAATCCTTGGATAGTCTTGTTGATTCCTTAAGACAAAGGAGAGAAGATACCATTAAAATTGATAAAGTTTTTAACTACAAGCAATAGACAAAATTGGGTTCCTTGTTTCTCAAGAAGAAAAGGAAAAGATTGGTAGAAGACAAGCTATGGAGCTTTCCACCAAGAGAAGAATAGATCTTCTAATGAGCTTGGATGAAGATGTAAGAAGGAAGATTCAAAATGAAATCAAAGTCACTACAAAGAAGATCACTGATGAGATGTAAAGTAATGTTGAAGTTGTTTCATAAGAACCTCCAAATAAATCAAATATAGAAGACATATATAGTCAAAAATAAATGCAAGGACCCTTCGGATAGCATGAAGGAGAAGATATCTCAAGTGTGCATGAGGTGCAAACTATCTTTGGAATGGAGATAGAAAAGGAAAAGGAGAAAGGGTTTGAAGGAAAGACAACCAAGGTCCTTGAAGAAATGAAGATGAGTGAGGATCAAACCCCTCCAGATGACACTGTCTTGCATGATATTCCTAATGTGTCTACTCGGGACATAGATCTATCTATTTTTTAGGGAAATATGACTAATGTTGATGAAAATAAAATTGATGAGATAGCTCCTTCTATGAATACTCGTGCACAAGGCACAAAAAGTTAAAGTGAAGTTGGTGTTCCTCCTCTGAAACATAATGTTGCTCCTCTAGAAAACTTGGGAAATGATGAGCAGATAAGAAACGATAATCCTGAGATTGTTCAAGGTGCAAAAGAGAAGGTTTATGAGAAGAAAGATACTTCCAACGAGTAAAGGCCAGAGTTCCACTTCTTCATATTCATCTAAGGACCTATTGTCTTTTCATATGCAGTTTCAGCCTATGGTAACACCTCAACTCTTGCAAATCCCCACTCATGAAGGTCAAGTAGATCTATCAAATATTTATCCCCTTCATAAATTATAGCTTGGTAGCATCTTACATTCTTCAGAAAGAAAATAAATTTTGCAAGAACATCTAAAGAAGACTGATATAATAGATGAGGCTATAAAGATAATTCAAGAAGGTTTACCAAAGGTAAACATAGATTATTCTTTGCCTCCAGAGCAAAAATTGAAGCTCTTAATGGATTCTTTTAAGGATCATTCCTCACACATTGAGCAAAAGGTAGAGAAAGAGGCCTTGAGAAAGATATTTGATAAAAGACTGGCTAAGGAATATGACCAGTTTGCTAATGCACACAATAAATTGCAAAAAAATATAGAGATGTTGAAGAAGTATGTTGGTGAACTCACTACACTTTTCAAATTTGCTTGAAATGGCCTATTTCTACCAAAAGCATCAAGGATTAGATTGACTACATTGAGTCACAAATCTCTCAAATGGCTGGGATGTACATGATATATCAAAAGATCAGGATGGATCCACTAGAGCTCAATTGGAAAATATTCATGTACAAATGTCTCTACTTCAGGATCAAAGAGATCAACTAAAAAGGCAGTTTGGTCAGTTGAGGGAAGCAGTCAACTTGAGATTGGCTTCACTATATGGGATGCTTGTAGAAGTAAAAAAGAGTATTCTAGAGATGAAGGTTCCAAGCTATATAGATGAAGCTAAGGATTTGTCCATAAAATTTGAAAGTCAGAATCATATTCTTGTCTTTGCAAAAGAAAATTGGGTTACAACCCTAGTGCAACTCAAAGAAATCCACAAGAAAATATTGCCTTTTAAGGAAGGTACAAAGGTATAATTGAGACAATTTTGGTCTTTGTATGAATTTTGTGGAGTATTGCAGTATCTTTTATGGTTTTGTTAGAACTATAAATAGCACCAACTTTAAGGAATCTCCATCTCAAGGGGAGTATATGAAGTCAGGGGGAGCTCATATAGTTTTGAGATATTATAAATAGAATTTATAATGCACTTTGCCCTTGATGTCAAAGGGGGAGAGATGCATATGTGTTTCCATCAATTAAACAAGGGGAGATTGATTGTAATAGGTTTTGTCATTGATGTCAACCCAATATGGCATTCCATTTATGTTAGATGGGTGTTGAAGAATGTACATACTCCAGAGATAATTGTTATGATGTGATATTAGTTGTAAGTAAGAATAATGTTTAGTACATGGTAACTAGGTGTGATGTGGAGGATGATACACATGTCTTGATGATTCTACAACATGTCTACATTGATATCATTTTAGTTTGATGTACCACACACAAAAATAAGGTGCATAAGTTTCACTAAAGCATTCATAGAGTACACTCTAAGGCAGAGTTGTGATTTTCTAGTTTGCATCCTTCCACTGAGCAAGATTCAGTCTTGTGGTTTAGATGATATGTTTTTCAAGCTATGGAGGTTCCATTTCCAAGAAATGAAGTCATCACACCTTCTACAATAAGAGTTACAAGTAACAATATTCTAGTCTATGCTCTAACAGTATAATGTGTTGACATTGGTGCATTTAGAGACTCTGCATTTCTTTAGAAGTAAAGTATTGGCCTTGCGGTTTTGTAGACATGATCAATAATGTTAAATGTACACTACTATGTAGCTTCAAGTGTTTTGGTGTTTTGCAAGATCATTTTTTGAATAACAATATGTTATAGTTTGTATGGAATTCTTTGTTCTAGTATATTCAATGGGTTTCTCCTCTTGTGCTAGTATATGATGATCAATTTCTTTAGGAGAAGGTTGAGGTGATATTTTGCATGAACTACAATGCTTGTATCTTGATCTACATGATGGTTTTGGTCTCTCCCCAATAGTGTAAAGTTGAACAAATGGCAGTTTTGGTGGTGTGGTCATTATTTGGGTCGACGGACTTATCTCCTTCATCAATGGTTGATCCTAATTTGTTAATTCTTGTTTTGAAGAATGTGTTGTGATACATTTGGGCCCTGACACATCATATGGTGATCCACAACTAAATCCTTTTATTTTGGATCTAGCCCATGCAATATCAATTGTTTCATCAATGGTCATCTTGGTGTCGACTTAATTGAAGTTTTGTGTTATTATGAAGGATATTTATAAAAGGAAAAATCATTTGTGAAAGTGTGTGTGTGTGTGTGTGTGGTGAAGATGTGTTGAGTAGAATATTGAGATGAAGTGTGTGAAATATGTGTAATTGTGTGAAAAAGGGACCACAACATCAGCATAAGTCAAATGCTTCTTCCATAGTAGTTTAAGTTCCTATTTTTATTGTAATCTCTTGTATCCTACTCTAAGACAGTGAGTCTCATCAGGTCCTTTTGTATCTTTCTCTAAGGTTGTACATCTTAGTTTGCAAGTCCATAGGAAATGATCCTTAACAAATTTGTAATTCTTATTAGCAGTGAGCTACATATATTGTGAGTTAATCCTCACCGTGGTTTTTCTCTCATTGGGTTTTCCATGTAAAAATCTTGGTGTCTTTATGTGATGCATGTGTTCTCTTCTGCTCTTTTCAGTCTATGTGATGTGTTGTTAATCTAAAAATGGAAATGATTAAGTTTTAAGTTATGTTGATTCACACCCCTCTTAGCACAACATTGTGTTCAACAACTTCTTCATATATATTAATAGTAGTAGAATATTTTAATTAGAGCTTAATGAGTCCCTTTACCTATCTATCTAATACATCCTACCCATATCATAATATTTTAGTGGGTTTAGATCTAGATATAGCAACCTATAGATATCTATCTATGATGGTATACACCATTTTGAGCTTACACAAATCAAAATCAATTCCTATAAATCTATCTATGATGGTATACACCAACTCAAGGAAGGATGGACAATAAAGTACATAATAGAGTAACACCTACATGGGAAACACATCCTCATCAATAGCATAAATTTTATGAAAGTATTAAGGATAGTAGGATAATAAGTTACAAAATATAGGGACATGTCAAAATAAAAAAGGTATGCATATATATTAGCTAAGGAAAATAAGCTATGAGAAGCCATGATAAGTTTTCCAAGGGGGATGGGTGGAATAAAATAAGTATATCACTATGTATACTTAAACCCTAATCAGCATACAATAAGGAAAGATAAATGGGTGTGGATTCAAATCCTAGGAAATTTTTAAAATAAAATAAAAGAAATAGAAAAAATTAGATTTGAAACCTTAATGAAGGAGGATAAGATCTAATGGAAACCTTATGTTATGTAAGAAAATGTAAACAAAAATTACATTACATACATTATTGAGGACAATTAAATAAAGGCAAACATTAAGCACATAATGAACCTCACAAATAGGTTTGGATTAAACAATTATAATAAATGTATGAAAATTAACTACAAGGGTTAGAGGTACTTAGCTATAAAACTAGTGATGGAAGAATACTATCAAATCTATATTGATTTAATTTACCATTGTTCAAACATTAATGTCTTTGGTTTGATGGCTGTCTCAAAAATATTAGTAGTTCAATCCCATGTATTCAGTGTTTGATCCTAAGTGATGTGAGATTGATCTAATGTGTAAAATTTATCTTTTCCACGCATGAATGATAGGATATAATTTACACTTGAAGTTTCATTGAATTTCATCTTCCAAGTAGATGGATTTATTAAGGTGGTATTTTTATCAATCTAAATTATACCCTTTGTCGAATGAATGAAATCAATTTTCACTGAAAACATGAGAGTGGCTCCAAGGTGTGGAACCTTGCAAATGAAGACACAAATGAAGACAAACCTTTTGATCAAAAAGTGGGTTTCCTCTCTAAACTAGACACAAAGTGCTGATCCAACACTTATAGAACTGGAAAACTAAACCTATTCTAGAAATGATGCACCAATGTTTAGAGTGATTCTTCCTACCTTTCACAGCATAGAGAATTAGTGAAATGCCAAAGAAGATTACACAAACTTCTATTTCACTCGGTTCTTATGAGATCATATGAATGTTGGGTTTGACAGAAACTAAAAGGAAAGAGACTGATTCAGAGTCATCTATGCAATGAATACCAACATGGCATACAAGCATACATCAACATCAAAACACATTCAAATGTAAAAACAAGATATTATGCAGAATACAACAAAATTAAAGAGAGGTAATAATGGCTTAATTTCATTAATTTAGAGGCCTTAAAGCCTTGTTTACTGTTACAAAAATTCAAAACTCTATTAAGTCTATTAGAGAAACCTAGAAAAAGAACCCCTTTGCAAAATACATCAATTGCTTTCATACTGAAGCATAACAAAAAAGATTGCAAAACCCTAACCCTAACTGCGTAAAGAGAGTCAATGAGGAACGATCACCTAGAAAATTCGGCAGCATCCGCACCTTGAAAATTCCTTTCACATGAAGCCTCCACAAACCATCTGCCTGTGGAACTTTGGAATCCATTGACATTGCAGGAAGATTGACTCCATCTTCTCGCAAAACTTTACTTAAGTCACTTTTGAACTTTTTATCCCTCTCGTGTAAGAAACAATGGAATTTGTACTTGCCAGAAAACCATCGACATCAGAACCAGTAACTTTGAACTTGTTTAGATGGAAAATCCCGCAAACATGCTAGTAGAAATTTGGTGCTCATTGGGACCATCTGGGAAGATGACCTCCATCTTCCCACAAAATTTTACTTAACCACTTTTTCCCCCAAACAAGTAAAGACCATCATAACACAAAATTGCAAATCACCCAAATATTCACAAAGATCTCTTTGATTGGCTATCAGTAGTGGGAAAACAAGGGTGGCACAAAGTGTCAACAAGTATTTAGAGACATCGTTAAAGAGTTTGATGATTTAATACGTGAATATGTTCTCTTAGGTTAAAACTTTTTGGCAAGGCATATAAATGATGATGATATATATCAAAGACAACATTCACCAACATGTAGATGACATATATGTAAATGCAATTTGGTTTCCGTTTAGAAATCACACTTGTTCTCTTTATCCTTCTTGATCTCTGATCCCTCCATGATCGATTAACTAAACATTGAATTTCTTTAAATACTTTGACATAACATGTTATATAAGTTTTAGAGTCATTTTGACATGTCTCGAAAAAAATGAACTATGAAATAAATGTTAAAATAAATGCAAATGAGATGAAATTAAAATAAATAGAAAGAAAACCTATAAAAAATGATGCGAATATAAATAAAAATCCAACTACAAACCAAACTAAATACAAAACTATATTACAAATAAATAATTATTATATTAAAACAACCCACCAAAATAAACACACATCTAAATAAAAAGTAATATCTTAACATTACAATAATCAACACAAGAATGAAGCCTAAGAGAATATATTTCAAAAAAAGTATATTTAAACGAACTAGGTAATGATGGCAAAGGAGATATTTATAAGAAACATAGCATGAGCACACTTTTTGTATGTTGGGCGGTTGATTTGTTTATGTGGAGTTACTAGTACCACCCAATAACCTCTCTTTTTCATATTCTATATCAAGTGGCAAGTCAACTAGGCCTAAAACCATTAAAATTCTATATATTTATATTAAAATTCAACTTGGGCTTGTTGTGTTGTTTCCCACATACAACACACTCTTTTTAGTGAGAATATTATATTGGACACAAAAGTGATATTTATATTAAACTAAACACTTCTTCACCATAATGTAAATTTGATTATTTATATCAAAAAGTTTTTGATGTTAACTATTAATAAATAAATGACTTTTACAGTATTTTAATATTTTAAGTTTTTGATGATGTGAATTTGATTATTTATATGAAAGAGGAAAATAAATGACTTTTGGTATTATAAGCTTTCACTATGTGACCTTTTTCATATTTGGAGTTTGTCTTTGTGACCTATGAACAAGTTTAGTGGAGAAGCTTGTAAACATAGATATCTTTATATATTCTATTGTTTATATTTATTCTATTTTATAATTTTAAAAATATCTATATATATTAATAATATTTAAAAGAAGATTTTAAAAAAGTGTGTGAGTGTAAAGGATAAAAGTTCATATTTATATTTTTCATTTTGTTTTACTTTAATATATTATAAATATATTTTTATAATTTTTAATTTGATTTATTTGATAAAAATTTGACACTTACTTTTAGACCTATTAATTATTATTATTATTATCTAAATCAATCATTATTTATGTTATTATTATTTTTAGGTTGTGTTGTGTGGTGAAGTCTATTTTTTAGATTAGATTAAATGTCATAAACTAGTTTGTTTATTTTATATATTCCCATTATCTTGCATGCAAAATACCTCAAGTTGAGTGACTAAAGACTTGTATTTATAAGCATCTTCAAGATCATTAAATCCAAAAGATCAATAATGATCAAGGATTCAAAGACATGATTAGGCTATGACCACACAGAGTAGCTAAACCAAGACTAGGGGTAAACCCACAAAAGTAGTTTACAATTCCAGTGAGGAAGGAAAAGTTGCAAAAAATGACCCCATGCAAAAAAAAATGGATTTTGGGGGTTCAAACGAACTTTTGGTTCGAGCAAACCCAAAGGGGGTTCGATTGAACCCCCCTTCAAGCAAACCCATTTAATGATGGGGCCCACCATTCCCAGAAAAAAAGCCAAAACTAAAGGCTTGTGGAGAGGGGGTTCAAGCGAACCCCCTGGTTCGCTCGAACCCCCCTTTTCCCCCCTTATCCCCCTCAGGCACCAAAAAGTCCAAAAAATTTTGTGTGCTTTGAAGCTTGGGTTGAGGAAATTGGAAATGGAGGAGACTTACTGCATCTAACTCCGATGATGGTAGTCCCCTCGAACGAGCTGCCATCCAATGAATATAATTTTAACATATGTATTTATTTTTTAGTTTTATTAAACATAGGTTTTTCACCAAAATCAAGCCTTCTATTCTCCACATGTGGGAAAAATTATCGTAAAATTCATCGTAAAAAATTCAACAAGTGGAGTGTACCAAATACTGAAGTCCTTGATCCAACAACAAAAATGAATTCCTGGATGTATATGCAAAAAGTTACGATTATACAACCGCTTTATGTCTAAACAATTGGTTTGACTTCAAAACTCTTGATTAAGGAAAAATATTCAATAAAACACTATGGAACCAAATTTTGGAAGCACTAGATATCAGAAGTTAGCGTAACCCAACTAAAAAATGAATTTTATCCTTCATGGAAAAAGGTGCTGGCGTGAATATAATGCGAAAGGTCACCCTTAAAAAATGCAAGCTGTTTCAACACTGAAAAACCAGTTTTCGTTGAGATTGAAGTAACTGATTCCTTAAAAAATTTTGAAAAATATATTTAGAATCTACAGACAAAATTTCACAAATCACTAGTTTGCATCATCTTCAAATTCCTCACGGTTTAGCCACTATAGGTGCCTGAAAGTCAAGATTTAGTTAGAAAAAATTATTTCAATGTTCAGTTTGGCCAAAAATTGTAAACTAGTATTGTGGGATCACCCCTAGGCCATGCAATATGGCTTAGGCTCCATAGTTATAAAAATTCTCCATTAGGTTATTTATTTCATCTAATTAATGTTTCATCATTAGATCTAGATTCTAATTTATCTATCATAGCACACCAAAATTTCAACACCAAATAAAAAACTAACATTCAATGTGAAATAACTAAACACTCATGTATTTCTTCAATTATCATTCTCAACTCTTTATATATTATATGTGATTTTTTATAATGGTTGTCATTGAATAGACCTAAATTATAGTGTAAAATATATTATCCATCCTAGAGTTTTAAGGTTAGAAAAATTATTTCTCTATATTTTGGTGAACCCACAATATTAAAAACCATCTAGAGTTTATCCTTGAGCTATCATTATTTTTCTTTAAAATTCTTGATTTCCCTTATTCAACTTTCACCCTCATATCTTAGGATCTTTCAACGGGCTACAATCCATATCTTTGATTGATTCTATCTTACTCTATATGGGTTTTCTAAAACTCTTCAACATGATTAAATTACCTACAATGCACATGAATCATGATGAGAATAATCTTTGGTACATGTTACATGATGGTAACCTAGATCTAAGATCATTATATTCTTGTAGTGATAAATTTAATAATGTGATTGGAAATGATTGTATTAACAATGTAATGTATTCCATAATATGTATTTTCTCATTGATATTTAGGCTCTTGCTTTTCATTATGAACATCTTATTCAAGAGCCCTACATGGACTTTCTCGATAATTGTTTTTTACACATGGTCTTTCATTGCCTCATCTCATGTGTGTATGGATGATAAAAAATTGTTTATATCTTATAGAAATTACATTGTTTAAGCATGCTTTGCAAAAGCATTATATGTTGTTTCTTTCTTATTTTATGGAATTCTATTATCTAGTCAATTTGATTAGGTATATATCAGAGTTAGTGGCTAGTTATTATCATCATGTTGAGTATTGTGCTCTTATTGAATATTATTGGATATATCCCCCTCAAAATGGATTAGGAGGTTTCCCCCTTGAAGTGATATATTATTATTAGGTATTTTCAACATATTTACTTTTATATTCTTCTATTGTGTAAGTTGTTTCATTATAATTGGTATCGGAGCATGATCTTGGCACTATGAAGGCAAGGAATTTTTTCAATTTTGGAGGTCATTTGGGAAAGTGAATATCTTTCTTGTTTTGGATTTTTTTTCTTGATTTTTAAAGGATTATTAGGATAATTTGAAGATGATACAATAAAAAATTTATGAAATTAAGGTATAATTATAGGGGTTATTACAAAATTAGGGTTACATTAGGGTTTTCGCCAAATTTTCTTCCACAATTGTAAATCAATAATTTTTTTCCAATCTCTAGAGGATTTATTAATAACATATTTCTATTACTACATTATATATTTAGGGTCAATTGGAGTAGAATTAAAGGATTTGTTATGAATTGGGGATTTCACCAAACTTGCTAGCAAGGTTACAAATTAGAGAACTTCTTGGTGATTTTTTTTGGGAACTGAGATTTAAGACTTATTAAGCTACAACAAAAGTTTCAAATTTATTAGATTTATTTTATGTGATTTATTGTAAAATTAGGGTTTTCACCAAGTTTACCTCCAAGGCTACAATTCAATGAAGTTCTTGGATTTTTTTGGGAGGTTAGTGTTGGTAGATGGTCAACACCCCCTCGGGATTCGTGACAAGGGACTAACTGCCTCCCATGCGATCCATGTCTTTACCATTTGTATCGGGTGTTGATAGATTGATCTTTTGACACAATGACAAACATCGGCTAACAATCAGTATCAGAGTGTTGGGTCATAGGTTTGAATCCCCTCGAGTAATGCTAAGGGGGGATTATTGGCAGATGGTCAACACTCCCCTTGGGATTCATGACAAGGGACTAATCGCCTCTTGTGTGATCCATGTCTCTACCATTTGTATTGGGCATTGATAGATTGATCTTTTGACACAATGACAAACATGGGCCAACAATTATTTCTTCACAACAAGAATTAGCAAAATAAGAATAGTAACAAGTAGAAAAAGAAGAAAAATAACAAGAATAAGAAGAACAAGAAGTAAAACAAGAATAGGAACAAAAAGTAGAAGAACAAGAGCAATAAAAGAAAAAAGAACAACAATAAGAATTAGAACAACAAAAACAAGAATCAAAAGAACAAGAATAAGAGATAGAACAATAGAAAGAACAAGAGAAAGAACAAGAACAAGAAGCAGTAGAAGAAGGAGAAGCACAAGAAAAAAAAAAAGGAGATGAAGAAGAAGCAAAAGAAAAATAAAAATAAAAATAAAACCATGAAAATTAAGATTTTATGAAGAAGCATCCATAATTAATTAGCATTAAGGACCATGTTTTTGTAAAGAGGGTGGAATTTTATACCCCTAACCCTATAGCGTGTATTGGGTTATAAGTAGTCAACTTGTGGTTACCTTACTCTTAGTTAAGTTACATGATCATTATTATAATCTTATATAGGTGTTTAGGTCATCCTAGGGGATATAATTAAGTATCTAAGCTGCCTTGGGTGGTATATAAGGCATAATTAGGTATATAGGAGTTAGTGGCTAGTTATTATTATCATGTGGAGTATTATGTTCTTATTGAAGATTATAGAAGGTATCCCTCTTGAAGTCGATTATGAGGTTGCCCCCTCTAAGTGGCATATTATTATGATTTTTTTTGCATATTTACTACTATATTATTCTATTGTGCAAGATGTTTCATTACAAAATGACATACTATAGAGTAAAAAATATAGACTTCACACTTCAAAAAATGTTTTTTTTACATTCATTTTGGTTTTTGTCACCCTAGTCATGTTTAGAAATCATTTTCAACATTTTTGTAACTTAAAATCCTTAGTGGTATTCTCAAAAAGATAAATTTAATTTACTTTTTCAGTTTTTTTGGTGAAAAGCTAAAGTCCTAAATAATTTTTATTAATAGAAAAGCAAAATTACATTTGTATGAGTTGCATCAAAATTACACCAAATAAAACTTCACCCCCCAACTAAATACCCAAAAACAACCATGTAGAACGAGGGTACCAAAACTTAGAACTAACTGTGAAAATCAACTAATCCATTATACAAGCTCCCACCACCCAAAAAAGACTCTAGAACCCTACTACAAGCTAATTTCTAGCTAGGGCAAGACATTCAACATTTCATAGATAAAAAGAATAAAATGTAGAACTTACATAAATGATGAACTATTAATTACCGAGTTTCTACAAATAATTGATAAAGTTTCCTACCCACTCAAAGTCCTCGATTGGCTCAAGATGAAGCATTTTCTTTAGGAAGCTTACTCCCACCATAGCTCACTCCCTTTTCCTGAGAAAAGTCGCACCATTGATGTCCAGGATAAAAGGACACTAGCATGCCTACACTATTGATCTTAATCACTAATGACCCCTCATAGTGTCCAACTTGATTTTTGAATCATAAATTCTACTAATGGCCAATTATAAACTCTAATATCACTTAGTATGTTTTAGATGGAGTCATGGATGGATGATACAATTAAATATTATCCAACCATGTAGCTAAAATAATTTACTCACACACTCTCATAATGAAATTAAGATACTCAAACAAAATTTAAATAAATGTCACTTTTTGAAAATCTAATTCCATAACAAAACTTTCTTTGTAATTTTTTGTTGCATATTTTATGTTTTTATTAATTTTTGAAGCGAGAATAGCTACAAATTAGACATAGATTTATTCCAAAATGCATATTTTTTTGTTGAAACAACAACACCAATACCTACTGCACAAATTTTATTTTTTTTAATGTTTTTCATTGTATGAGAAATAGAGACCTTGATGATCACTGAAAAACCTATATTCACTAAAATAAAAAAATAAATATAATAATCAAATTAAATATATTCAAATTTATACTTTTTGGAAAAAATTCTTCAAGGGATACAATATTACAAATTATCTTGTCATATTCATTCCATTTTTTGGTCCAACCAAGATTGGAAATAGGAAATTTCAAGGAAAATTTAGGAACCAAGGGAAGAAGAACTATCCAAGGACGTTTGAACAAAGATATGAAAATACCTTGAAATGAATATACTTTCATTTGAAGGTTCTTTTGGTGACCAAATTTTATTTTTTTTGTAATGTTTGAACGCCTCCATTCAAAGGTACAAAAGTTGACAATAAAATTTGAAATAAAAAAATTATATAAATAGAACACAATTATTGTGAAATATTAAAAAATAAATTATAGTTTTCATATTTTTGCAAGGCTTGAATATTTGGAAAAAAATAGCTACAAGAATTTTGAGGATTTTTGGAAAGGAAAAATTTGTATTAAAATAATTTTTGGCACATGTTTTGTGAGACGAAAAAAAATTGTCTTCATATTTAAGAAAAAAAGACATGAAATTAAATGAAGGATACAAAGATACTTCAAAGAGAATGAAGGTAATTTTTAAAAATTTGTATAAATGTATGTCAAAAATATTATATTTAATTAATACAAATTAAATTTATATTTAAATTTCTCCATTTAGTAAAAAACTATGAATACAGATATAACCTATCATAATATTCTCACACTTGTGTTTGTCTCTACTATCAAAGAGTTTAGATGCATGATTGTACTATATTTTTGAATTTTTATTCTTCCTTAAGGATGCAAAGGTTAACTAATTTATATTAGCTCACCCTTTAATAATATTCAATGAGAATAAAACCTCATTTTTTTACCTTAAGCCTTTTTGTTAAGGTTAAATTCATTCACAATTATTCCAATTAAGGGGGCAAAAGTTGGGGAATATTTTATCCTTCATCTAGCATGCACACATAGGTAAATATCTCAAGTATGCATCTCTAATTTTTAACTAATTTTATCTATTTTTCATGCTCACATTTATCATTTTTATACTCCGCAATTCTTTTCCCATGCTTATGATCACTTCCTATA
>VDFB02086081.1:419717969-419806035 GCA_007258455.2 Sequoia sempervirens
GTCATGAACAAAGTGATGATGTACTTCTATATATGTTTGGATCTAGCATGATATATAAGATTTTTTGCTAGCTTGATAGTGCTTTGATTATCACAAAATATAATAGTTGGACAATCTTGTGGGTGTTGTGTTTCTTCAAATACTCTTCTAAGCCATAACCCTTTTTCAGATGTCTTTGATGAACCAATATATTCAACTTTTGTAGACGATACTGACACTAGATTGATTGCTTCTTACTGCTCCAAGAAATTGGTTGAGCCAAGATGAAAGATATTATTTAAGTTGATTTTTTGTCATCAATGTCACCTGCATAATTAGAATCTGTATACCTTACTAGAGTAGGCTCTCCTCCATAGTTGATTTAAGTACCTTTAATATATTTTAGTATTTTTTTAGCTACTTTCTAATGTTCAATGTGCAAATTTTCCATGTACTTAGATACAACGCCAACTACATATGCAATATTTGGTTTGGTTATAGTAAGTTACACATGAGACTTCCAACAAGTTGTCTATACAATTTCTCATCCATATTCTTTTGAGTGGAGTTGGCACTCAATTTTAATCATACTTCACATGGTGTACTAGATGGCTTATAGTTGCTCATATTAAATTTACTCAATACATCAAGAGCATAATTGGTTTGAGAAAGCATGATCCTTCCTTTTTCTTACCATACTTACCCAAAAAAGAGTGCATCAACTAGAGATCAGTTATTTCAAAATCCGGTTTGAGTTGATCCTTCATCATTTCATTGTACTGTGTGTGATCTCTTGTAATGATTAAATCATCCACATATGTACAATAATGAAAATTTTATAAAGTACTAATTTATTTTGGAGTATCATGCCCTTGGAGCTTGTTGAAGACCATATAGTGATTTTTTAATCTACACACTCGATGTTCTTCATCAATTTTTAAAAAAATTGATGGTTGTTGTATGTAAAATTATTCCTTTGAATCACCCTGTAGAAATGCACTTTTTACATCCATTTGAAAAAAATACAACCAAATTTATAGCTAAATCAATTATTGTACGAATAAAATTCATTTTAGCAACTGGAGCAAAGGTTTCAGTATAGTTAATACCTTTTGTTTGTGAGAAACCTCTGGCCACTAGCATTGCTTGTGTTTTTCAATAGCTCCATTTCAAGTGAACTTTATTTTGTAGGTTCACTTGCATCAAACCACATTTTTAACTTTTGGAAGAGTTGTTAACTCACAAGTTCCATTGTTCATCAAAGAGTTGTACTCATCTTGTATAATTTCTTCCCATTTATCTTTTCCTTTTGCCTCCTCATATGTTCTTGGAGTGTTAACCTACATCACCATAATCAGAAGAGAAAAGTTAGCAAAAAAATCTTAGGGCCTTCTTGGTAGATTCATTGAATGCTTCTAGTCTTCCTTGTGTCTTCATCTTCGCTTTCACTTGATACTTCAACTTGTGTTCCTTCTCCCCCTATAGAAGATGACACACCTTAATTTGAATCATTAGTATTTAAGTAGACTTATCTTCTTCAATCAATATTGGAAAGAAAAATGATATAAAATTATCTTTCAATATCTTCATCAAACGATACATTCCTTTTGATATGCATTTCCTTTGTTTTAGGATTATATAATCTACATCCTTTTAATTCCTCACTATACCCAATCATTATGTACTTCTCACTCTTCCTATCTAGCTTGTTCCTTTTTCATCAGGAATGTGAGCATAGGCATTACATTTAAGGACTCAAAATAAGACACTATATAATTTCTACCACTCCATGCCTCTTCTAGTGTTATGTTCATAACTGAGCCTTAGAAGGCATTCTATTCAATTTATATGTATTTCATCATGAATTTCTTTAGCCCAAAATTTAGCTTCTATATTTATAGAATGTAACATGCATCTAGCCATTACTATGATAGTTCTCTTCTTTCTTTTTGCAACTCCATTATGTTTGGGTGAGTAGAAAATTTAATTAATTCCTTATTTATACCATGTTGTTTAAAAAATCTAAGATTTAGCTTTATTCATATATACAATACCTTTGTATGTTGTTATTATCTTTAGAGATCTTTCACTTTGCTTTTCAATCATAAATTTAAACTATTTAAACTTATCAAACACTTCATCCTTCTTTTGTATAAAATATACCCATTTATTCTTCTAGTATAGTCTTCTATAAAAGTGTGAACGTACTTTGATTGTGCAAGTGATAATGTTCTAAAAGGATCCATTACATCACTATGAACCAAATGTAAAGGAGTTTTTGTTCTCCATGATTGTTCTTGTGGAAAACTTTCTACATGTTTCTTTCCCATTGCACATCCTTCACATACCTTGTGTCTTAGTGAAATTTTTAGAAGTTTGTGTACCATATACTGTAGTTTCTCCATAAGCTTGAGACTTGTATAGCAAACATGTCCCATATGATCATGCCATAACTTGCTCATATCATCATATTTTGCAATAGTACACATTCTAATTTCCAAATTTAGAAGTAAATTCTTGAAATTTATATAGTGCATTCTCCATTTTACCAATTGTAGTTAAACTTTATAATTATAATTGGCATCCTTCATTAAAAATTTGTCATTATATAGAACTCCTACATTGCACATTTGTGGGAAACTTTCTATATGGTACACAAACTTCCAAAAAAATTACTAAGACACAAGGTATGTGAAGGATGTGCAATGGGAAAGAAACATGTAGAAAGTTTCCCACAAATTTGTCAAATGTCATTAAAAATCGAAAAGAAACATCCTGTCATTAAAAATTGACATCCTTCATTAAAAATTTGTCATTATAATTATAATTGGCATCCTTCTTTAATTATAATGGTATCTTATACCCTTGATTTACAATTTGAGATACTAAAAGAAGATTTGTTTCAATTCTAGATCTAGCTTCACATTTTCGAACATACCATTATCAAATTGAAAATTTCTAGTTCCTTTAACTTCTAAAGCACTATTATTTCATAAATATATATTTATCTATAGTGTTGTCATTTCTTAATTATTCAAATTGTTCCTTATTGTGAGACATGTGTTGTGTAGCAATTTAGAATCAATAATCCAATCATCCTTATAAGAATTTTTTTCTTTAAGTGCAATACAAAGACCATTACTTTTAGAATCAAAAGTTTTTGTAGACTTGTTTTTCTTCCTTTGTGTATCCTTAATCCTCTTATAGTATTCATTTTCTTTGTGATCCAACTTAATACAATAATTACATTTCTCTTTGTTTTTATTATGATCCTTGTATGGAGTGTATTTGGTTTCATACATCCAATTTATCTTTCTTGGTTGATGTTCTTGTGTATTTTTATTATTTTTTCCCCCTTCATTGTGAATGCTTGAGACTCATTGAACTAAATAACTCCCTTACCTTGACTCAAGAAATTTTTATTCTTGCACTAGCTAAGCACACAACTCTTCAATTTTATATTATTTAATTTATCAATAGTATCTAGCCCTCTTATAAATGGTTGATAGGATCTTGAAATAATTTATAATATTATTTGCACAAAATATTTATCATCTATATCATTTCCAAGATAAACAAGTTCATTTTTCTATTCCTTTAATTTTCTTCGATGAGGACCTAGCTCTTGAAAATTTAATAATTTCATATTGTATAATTATGTGGTGAGAGTTAGGATACACACATCACATAAATTTGCATATGTACTCTTCAAAATACCCCATACTTTGAATCCACTTCTCTCATTGCAAACTTTAGCAAAAAATTTCTTAGAAAGTGTAAGATTGATAAATGATGTTGCCTTTTTATCCTTTTTATCCAAGTCTTCTTGATCTTTTTTAGGGATTGCTAGTATTTGTTAATGTTCACTATCATTAATAATTTCATAGAAATTTTGAAGTGTTAGAAAAATCTCCATACAAGACACCCAATCATAATAATTTGTTCCATTTAATTTAATTGCAAGTAAAGGAATACCAATGGAGTCCATTATGCTAAATTCCATCTTTTTGAGATGAGAATGAAATTAAAAATAACCTTCACATTCCTTGATGCACAATTTTTTTTTAAATGGAAATCTCTAACCAATTTATTTTATTGATATTCTTCTATGCAAAAATATTTCTCATTTCCTTTTCCACAAAAAAAATTCTTATGATTCTCACAACATAATCACACCCTACATAGTTCATAGCCAACACTAAAAAACCCACATATCATTGTCCAATATTTAAATGGGCTCTTATACCATACTGAATAAATAACTTATTTGAAATAGAAAAGATAAAGAGTGCAAAAAAATAAAAAAACACTTGAATATATTATATATTATGAAGATCAAATTACATAATATATTGATGATATCTTGTTTCTTGTACAGTGGTAGAATAGTTGATGTATTTATAAATTTCATAAAAATATCTAGAATATCCTAGAATGGCTAATAAAAACCTCTAATGTGAAAAATATATAAAAATAGGGAAGTTTCCAATGGATAAATATTATCTCATGCACTACAATTTTTGAGGATACATTACATAAATATTCAAAAGATAAATATTAGGGTTGTTGATTGCAAATCTAATGTGAGAAGAAGCAATTTTGCTCTATAGGCTAGTATCATCTAGTACAATTGCAATAAACTAGGACACATTGCAAGATTTTGCAAGAGAAGGAATGTAAGATCTTTTGCTCCTCAAAAGAAGCCTATCATTAGTTAGCAAAAGAAGGAGACGAACAAAGTTTGGCAAAAGAAGAAAGAAACTGAAGTGAAGAATGAATATGTACCTTAGCATGGTGCAGATGAGTCCTCTAGTAACTGAAGAGAGAGTATTGACTTGAGGGGAGTTGCAATTGAAAATCTTGTCAAACCCCTGAATTACATGAGATGTTGAAGTCTTCAACATAATGGTAAATATTGATATGAATTTGGTTGGTCATAATTCTAGAGCAAATACACCTTATGTGAAAGTGTCATGAAGGATTATGGATCTTTGTGATATCATGGATCATAAAAGTTGCTAAGTGTCAAGAACAAATAAATACATTTATTGTGGAGAAACTAGAGTTGGTGTGAGGCATATTTAGTTCCTTTTGGATCCAATTGATTTCATTTGAAACCACTTTCAAGTGAGCACAAGAGCTAAGGAAGTGAAGAAAGTTTCTATTAATTTGTGTGCAAACCCTAATAGTGATGTTCACAAAAATTTGTATGGTTTCATTTGCAAAACCCTTGTATTAGAAAGTTTGATCATGGCTACACCAATTGTCATTGATTTTTTCAAGAGGCCAAGGCCCAAATACAAGAAGTTTCAGTTCAAAGAAATGGAGGTGGACAAAGATGGCACATTTTTAAAAAATATAGTGTGTGTTGTGTACTACGAGGACATAAGGTTTTACATCCATGGCTAGCTGAATGAGATCAAACATACCTCCTCTAAGAAAGTATGACTTGAGTTTCTTAATGAGAATGGTGTATACAAAGCATTGTATGCGAACATTACCACAAAAGGGTTAGACATCTAGAAATATTTTCTAGACTTTTGTGAAAGCAAGGAATGAGTAAGAATTATTTTGAGTTGTATTCATGGAGATTTTATTTGGATTGATAAACCCTACATGATCACAAAGGATGCAATTAGGGAAATTACTAGTCTTTGTGCCTCTGGACAAGTCCTAATGTTTAAATCTATGAAGAATGAAACGTTCATGGAGCTCAGCAGTGCTAAATTTGACAAGAGAACCCTAACAGTCAAGGATATCATTGATCCCGGTGTCTGGTATGCATCAATGAGGATTGTATACAATATTTAATTTACAAATAAAGAAGGTTCTACCACTGCAACTGCAATTCATACCGCACTTCAAATGGTGAAAGAAGACACCAACTTTGATCTATGTGAGTTGTTAAGAGAGTAGATAATGGAGAACCTAAGAAGAACAAAAGAAACCAATTATAATTTCAAGTTTGTGTCCTTGATTATATACCTTACTTTCTTCTTTTTGAATGAGATGCCTAGTTTTAAGGGTAAGAAGTGGGTCAAATTCACTTCGGTAGCAACACAAATTAAACAACATATGAATAAATTTTAGAATGAGCAAGCTTTCACTACTCATTATTGGGGATTTTTTAAGAATTTGAAAAATGAAATGCAAGGAAAATATAGGATACCATTTAGCTTGGTCCTGAAGTATGAAAAAGAAATAAATTTCATGGTAAACAAGGATCATTGTTTTATGGAAGCTATGGAGCCTAGAACTTCATGGATTTCTAAGTTACCTTATGAGGTTGAGGATGAATTTGTACAGGGTTATATTGATATTCTATTGTCAAAACCTAGGGATCCTAAAGTAAAAATATTTGAAACATACAGAGAAATTATGGATGAAATTTACCAGAAGGAGAGAGAGGAAGCCACTTAAAAGAAAGTTGAAAAGGTGCTTAAAGAGATAGGTGCTCCACAATACTCAAAAATAAAATATAGAGATGAGCTTCACAAAATTTTGGGCACATCTTCAAAGACTATTTTTGATAGCCCTATGGAGGTGCCCATTGCCAAATCTACTCTTCTGGAAGCCAGTCAAAGTCTAAGGAGATATGATAGATTCTCTCCTACTATTGTCATTGCTCCATAGCCCTCAAAATCTACACAAACATCTTGCAGTAAAAGGAAAGTAGCATATGCAATCTCTCTAGAGAAAAAGGCCACCAAAGCTGGACATGCTAGGCCTAAATGAAAGACAAAAAGAGAGAAGGAAGAATCAAATGATGTTGAAGAAATTGAAGAAGAGGTTCCTTTGAAAAAGAAGAAAGGAAAGGGAATTGCTAAGGAAAAGATTGAGAAATCTCCTTCGGTCACACATAACCCTCTGGATTTTGGTGAAATTCTTAATGGAATTATTGAGTATGATTTATTAAATGATACAATGCTACTACATCCAGATGTTCCTCCAAAAGACAAAAAGATAATTGAAAATGGTGTCATTGAGAATATGTTGATGAAAAATATTACATTCAATGACATTATTGGAAAATCCTTGGATAGTCTTGTTGATTCCTTAAGACAAAGGAGAGAAGATACCATTAAAATTGATAAAGTTTTTAACTACAAGCAATAGACAAAATTGGGTTCCTTGTTTCTCAAGAAGAAAAGGAAAAGATTGGTAGAAGACAAGCTATGGAGCTTTCCACCAAGAGAAGAATAGATCTTCTAATGAGCTTGGATGAAGATGTAAGAAGGAAGATTCAAAATGAAATCAAAGTCACTACAAAGAAGATCACTGATGAGATGTAAAGTAATGTTGAAGTTGTTTCATAAGAACCTCCAAATAAATCAAATATAGAAGACATATATAGTCAAAAATAAATGCAAGGACCCTTCGGATAGCATGAAGGAGAAGATATCTCAAGTGTGCATGAGGTGCAAACTATCTTTGGAATGGAGATAGAAAAGGAAAAGGAGAAAGGGTTTGAAGGAAAGACAACCAAGGTCCTTGAAGAAATGAAGATGAGTGAGGATCAAACCCCTCCAGATGACACTGTCTTGCATGATATTCCTAATGTGTCTACTCGGGACATAGATCTATCTATTTTTTAGGGAAATATGACTAATGTTGATGAAAATAAAATTGATGAGATAGCTCCTTCTATGAATACTCGTGCACAAGGCACAAAAAGTTAAAGTGAAGTTGGTGTTCCTCCTCTGAAACATAATGTTGCTCCTCTAGAAAACTTGGGAAATGATGAGCAGATAAGAAACGATAATCCTGAGATTGTTCAAGGTGCAAAAGAGAAGGTTTATGAGAAGAAAGATACTTCCAACGAGTAAAGGCCAGAGTTCCACTTCTTCATATTCATCTAAGGACCTATTGTCTTTTCATATGCAGTTTCAGCCTATGGTAACACCTCAACTCTTGCAAATCCCCACTCATGAAGGTCAAGTAGATCTATCAAATATTTATCCCCTTCATAAATTATAGCTTGGTAGCATCTTACATTCTTCAGAAAGAAAATAAATTTTGCAAGAACATCTAAAGAAGACTGATATAATAGATGAGGCTATAAAGATAATTCAAGAAGGTTTACCAAAGGTAAACATAGATTATTCTTTGCCTCCAGAGCAAAAATTGAAGCTCTTAATGGATTCTTTTAAGGATCATTCCTCACACATTGAGCAAAAGGTAGAGAAAGAGGCCTTGAGAAAGATATTTGATAAAAGACTGGCTAAGGAATATGACCAGTTTGCTAATGCACACAATAAATTGCAAAAAAATATAGAGATGTTGAAGAAGTATGTTGGTGAACTCACTACACTTTTCAAATTTGCTTGAAATGGCCTATTTCTACCAAAAGCATCAAGGATTAGATTGACTACATTGAGTCACAAATCTCTCAAATGGCTGGGATGTACATGATATATCAAAAGATCAGGATGGATCCACTAGAGCTCAATTGGAAAATATTCATGTACAAATGTCTCTACTTCAGGATCAAAGAGATCAACTAAAAAGGCAGTTTGGTCAGTTGAGGGAAGCAGTCAACTTGAGATTGGCTTCACTATATGGGATGCTTGTAGAAGTAAAAAAGAGTATTCTAGAGATGAAGGTTCCAAGCTATATAGATGAAGCTAAGGATTTGTCCATAAAATTTGAAAGTCAGAATCATATTCTTGTCTTTGCAAAAGAAAATTGGGTTACAACCCTAGTGCAACTCAAAGAAATCCACAAGAAAATATTGCCTTTTAAGGAAGGTACAAAGGTATAATTGAGACAATTTTGGTCTTTGTATGAATTTTGTGGAGTATTGCAGTATCTTTTATGGTTTTGTTAGAACTATAAATAGCACCAACTTTAAGGAATCTCCATCTCAAGGGGAGTATATGAAGTCAGGGGGAGCTCATATAGTTTTGAGATATTATAAATAGAATTTATAATGCACTTTGCCCTTGATGTCAAAGGGGGAGAGATGCATATGTGTTTCCATCAATTAAACAAGGGGAGATTGATTGTAATAGGTTTTGTCAT
The DNA here is from genome assembly GCA_007258455.2 of Sequoia sempervirens. Taxonomy (NCBI): domain Eukaryota; kingdom Viridiplantae; phylum Streptophyta; class Pinopsida; order Cupressales; family Cupressaceae; genus Sequoia; species Sequoia sempervirens. The sequence goes on from VDFB02086081.1 coordinate 419,726,970, forward strand.
TGATGTCAACCCAATATGGCATTCCATTTATGTTAGATGGGTGTTGAAGAATGTACATACTCCAGAGATAATTGTTATGATGTGATATTAGTTGTAAGTAAGAATAATGTTTAGTACATGGTAACTAGGTGTGATGTGGAGGATGATACACATGTCTTGATGATTCTACAACATGTCTACATTGATATCATTTTAGTTTGATGTACCACACACAAAAATAAGGTGCATAAGTTTCACTAAAGCATTCATAGAGTACACTCTAAGGCAGAGTTGTGATTTTCTAGTTTGCATCCTTCCACTGAGCAAGATTCAGTCTTGTGGTTTAGATGATATGTTTTTCAAGCTATGGAGGTTCCATTTCCAAGAAATGAAGTCATCACACCTTCTACAATAAGAGTTACAAGTAACAATATTCTAGTCTATGCTCTAACAGTATAATGTGTTGACATTGGTGCATTTAGAGACTCTGCATTTCTTTAGAAGTAAAGTATTGGCCTTGCGGTTTTGTAGACATGATCAATAATGTTAAATGTACACTACTATGTAGCTTCAAGTGTTTTGGTGTTTTGCAAGATCATTTTTTGAATAACAATATGTTATAGTTTGTATGGAATTCTTTGTTCTAGTATATTCAATGGGTTTCTCCTCTTGTGCTAGTATATGATGATCAATTTCTTTAGGAGAAGGTTGAGGTGATATTTTGCATGAACTACAATGCTTGTATCTTGATCTACATGATGGTTTTGGTCTCTCCCCAATAGTGTAAAGTTGAACAAATGGCAGTTTTGGTGGTGTGGTCATTATTTGGGTCGACGGACTTATCTCCTTCATCAATGGTTGATCCTAATTTGTTAATTCTTGTTTTGAAGAATGTGTTGTGATACATTTGGGCCCTGACACATCATATGGTGATCCACAACTAAATCCTTTTATTTTGGATCTAGCCCATGCAATATCAATTGTTTCATCAATGGTCATCTTGGTGTCGACTTAATTGAAGTTTTGTGTTATTATGAAGGATATTTATAAAAGGAAAAATCATTTGTGAAAGTGTGTGTGTGTGTGTGTGGTGAAGATGTGTTGAGTAGAATATTGAAGATGAAGTGTGTGAAATATGTGTAATTGTGTGAAAAAGGGACCACAACATCAGCATAAGTCAAATGCTTCTTCCATAGTAGTTTAAGTTCCTATTTTTATTGTAATCTCTTGTATCCTACTCTAAGACAGTGAGTCTCATCAGGTCCTTTTGTATCTTTCTCTAAGGTTGTACATCTTAGTTTGCAAGTCCATAGGAAATGATCCTTAACAAATTTGTAATTCTTATTAGCAGTGAGCTACATATATTGTGAGTTAATCCTCACCGTGGTTTTTCTCTCATTGGGTTTTCCATGTAAAAATCTTGGTGTCTTTATGTGATGCATGTGTTCTCTTCTGCTCTTTTCAGTCTATGTGATGTGTTGTTAATCTAAAAATGGAAATGATTAAGTTTTAAGTTATGTTGATTCACACCCCTCTTAGCACAACATTGTGTTCAACAACTTCTTCATATATATTAATAGTAGTAGAATATTTTAATTAGAGCTTAATGAGTCCCTTTACCTATCTATCTAATACATCCTACCCATATCATAATATTTTAGTGGGTTTAGATCTAGATATAGCAACCTATAGATATCTATCTATGATGGTATACACCATTTTGAGCTTACACAAATCAAAATCAATTCCTATAAATCTATCTATGATGGTATACACCAACTCAAGGAAGGATGGACAATAAAGTACATAATAGAGTAACACCTACATGGGAAACACATCCTCATCAATAGCATAAATTTTATGAAAGTATTAAGGATAGTAGGATAATAAGTTACAAAATATAGGGACATGTCAAAATAAAAAAGGTATGCATATATATTAGCTAAGGAAAATAAGCTATGAGAAGCCATGATAAGTTTTCCAAGGGGGATGGGTGGAATAAAATAAGTATATCACTATGTATACTTAAACCCTAATCAGCATACAATAAGGAAAGATAAATGGGTGTGGATTCAAATCCTAGGAAATTTTTAAAATAAAATAAAAGAAATAGAAAAAATTAGATTTGAAACCTTAATGAAGGAGGATAAGATCTAATGGAAACCTTATGTTATGTAAGAAAATGTAAACAAAAATTACATTACATACATTATTGAGGACAATTAAATAAAGGCAAACATTAAGCACATAATGAACCTCACAAATAGGTTTGGATTAAACAATTATAATAAATGTATGAAAATTAACTACAAGGGTTAGAGGTACTTAGCTATAAAACTAGTGATGGAAGAATACTATCAAATCTATATTGATTTAATTTACCATTGTTCAAACATTAATGTCTTTGGTTTGATGGCTGTCTCAAAAATATTAGTAGTTCAATCCCATGTATTCAGTGTTTGATCCTAAGTGATGTGAGATTGATCTAATGTGTAAAATTTATCTTTTCCACGCATGAATGATAGGATATAATTTACACTTGAAGTTTCATTGAATTTCATCTTCCAAGTAGATGGATTTATTAAGGTGGTATTTTTATCAATCTAAATTATACCCTTTGTCGAATGAATGAAATCAATTTTCACTGAAAACATGAGAGTGGCTCCAAGGTGTGGAACCTTGCAAATGAAGACACAAATGAAGACAAACCTTTTGATCAAAAAGTGGGTTTCCTCTCTAAACTAGACACAAAGTGCTGATCCAACACTTATAGAACTGGAAAACTAAACCTATTCTAGAAATGATGCACCAATGTTTAGAGTGATTCTTCCTACCTTTCACAGCATAGAGAATTAGTGAAATGCCAAAGAAGATTACACAAACTTCTATTTCACAGAAACCAAAAGGAAAGAGACTGATTCACAGTCATCTCTGCAATGAATACCAACATGGCATACAAGCATACATCAACATCAAAACACATTCAAATGTAAAAACAAGATATTATGCAGAATACAACAAAATTAAAGAGAGGCAATAATGGATTAATTTCATTAATTTAGAGGCCTTAAAGCCTTGTTTACAGTTACAAAAATTCAAAACTGTATAGGTCTATTAGAGAAACCTAGAAAAAGAAGAACCCCTTTGCAAAATACATCAATTGCTTTCATACTGAAGCATAACAAAAAAGATTGCAAAACCCTAACCCTAACTGCGTAAAGAGAGTCAATGAGGAACGACCACCTAGAAAATTCGGCAGCATCCGCACCTTGAAAATTCCTTTAACATGAAGCCTCCACAAACCATCTGCCTGTGGAACTTTGGAATCCATTGACATTGCAGGAAGATTGACTCCATCTTCTCGCAAAACTTTTCTTAGTCACTTTTGAACTTTTTATCCCTCTCGTGGAAGAAACAATGGAATTTGTACTTGCCAGAAAACCATCGACATCAGAACCAGTAACTTTGAACTTGTTTAGATGGAAAATCCCGCAAACATGCTAGTAGAAATCTGGTGCTCATTGGGACCATCTGGGAAGATGACCTCCATCTTCCCACAAAATTTTACTTAACCACTTTTTCCCCCAAACAAGTAAAGACCATCATAACACAAAAGTGCAAATCACCCAAATATCCACAAAGATCTCTTTGATTGGTTATCAGTAGTGGGAAAACAAGGGTGGCACAAAGTATCAACAAGTATTTAGAGGCATCGTTAAAGAGCTTGATGACTTGACATGTGAATATGTTCTCTTAGGTTAAAACCTTTTGGCAAGGCATATAAATGATGATGATATATATCAAAGACAACATTCACCAACATGTAGATGACATATATGTAAATGCAATTTGGTTTCCGTGTAGAAATCACACTTGTTCTCTTTATCCTTCTTGATCCTTGATCCCTCGATGATCGATTAACTAAACATTGAATTTCTTTAAATACTGACATAACATGTTATTGAACATGTGTGCTAGTTGGATTATAACAACTAGTACACAAGGGTAAGAAAGTTAAAATTTGAATTTGATAATATAAGTTTTAGAGTCATTTTGACATGTCTCGAGAAAAATGAACTATGAAATAAATATTAAAATAAATGCAAATGAGATGAAATTAAAATAAATAGAAAGAAAACCTATAAAAAATGATGCGAATATAAATAAAAATCCAACTACAAACCAAACTAAATACAAAACTATATTACGAATAAATAATTTTTATATTAAAATAACCCACCAAAATAAACACACATCTAAATAAAAAATGATAATTACAATAATCAACACAAGAATGAAGCCTAAGAGAATATATTTCAAAAAAAGTATATTTAAATGAACTAGGTAATGATGGCAAAGGAGATATTTATAAGAAACATAGCATGAGCACACTTTTTGTATTTTGGGCGGTTGATTTGTTTATGTGGAGTTACTAGTACCACCCAATAACCTCTCTTTTTCATATTCTATATCAAGTGGCAAGTCAACTAGGCCTAAAACCATTAAAATTCTATATATTTATATTAAAATTCAACTTGGGCTTCTTGTGTTGTTTCCCACATACAACACACTCTTTTTTAGTAAGAATATTATATTGGACACAAAAGTGATATTTATATTAAACTAAACACTTCTTCACCATAATGTAAATTTTATTATTTATATCAAAAAGTTTTTGATGTTAACTATTAATAAATAAATGACTTTTACAATATTTTAAGTTTTTGATGATGTGAATTTGATTATTTATATGAAAGAGGAAAATAAATGGCTTTTGGTATTATAAGCTTTCACTATATGACCTTTTTCATATTTGGAGTTTGTCTTTGTGACCTATGAACAAGTTTAGTGGAGAAGCTTGTAAACATAGATATCTTTATATATTCTATTGTTTATATTTATTCTATTTTATAATTTTAAAAATATCTATATATATTAATAATATTTAAAAGAAGATTTTAAAAAAGTGTGGGAGTGTGAAGGATAAAAGTTCATATTTATATTTTTCATTTTGTTTTACTTTAATATATTATAAATATATTTTTATAATTTTTAATTTGATTTATTTGATAAAAAATTGACACTTACTTTTGGACCTATTAATTATTATTATTATTATTATTATCTAAATCAATCATTATTTATGTTATTATTACTTTTAGATTGTGTTGTGTAGTGAAGTCTATTTTTTAGATTAGATTAAATGTCACAAACTAGTTTGTTTATTTTATATATTCCCATTATCTTGCATGCAAAATACCTCAAGTTGAGTGACTAAGGACTTGTATTTATAAGCATCTTCTAGATCATTAGATCTAAAAGATCAATAATGATCAAGGATTCAAAGACATGATTAGGCTATGACCACACATAGGCTATGACCACACAGAGTAGCTAAACCAAGACTAGGGATAAACCCACAAAAGTAGTTTACAATTCCAGTGAGGAAGGAAAAGTTGCAAAAAATGACCCCATGCAAAAAAAAATGGATTTTGGGGGTTCGAGTGAACCGAACCCCCCTTCAAGAAAACCCATTTAATGATGGAGCCCACCATTCCCGACAAAAAGCCAAAAGTAAAGGCTTGTGGAGAGGGGGTTCAAGCGAACCCCTTGGTTCACTCAAACCCCCCTTTTCCCCCTTCTCCTCCTCAGGCACCAAAAAAGTTCAAAATTTTGTGCTTCGAAGCTTGGGTTGAGGATGAAAATGGAGGAGACTTCACAGACCCAACTGGATGATGGTAGTCCTCAGAACGAGCTATCCAATGAATATAATTTTAATATTTTTGGTTTTATTATGTATTTTTTTTAGTTTTATTAAATATAGGTTTTTCACCAAAAATAAAGCTCTCTATTCGCACATGTGGAAAATTATCAAATTATCAAAAGAAATTGAAAAATATGAGTGCAATATTGAAGTCCTTGATCCAACAAAAAAAAAAGAATTTCGATACATACAAAAAAAAGTTACGCGTTATACAATTCGCTTATGTCTGAATTGTAATTGGTTTGACTTCGAAACTTGATTAAGGAAAAAATATTCAATAAAACAATATGGAACCAATTGGAAGCACTAGATATCATAGTTAAAAATCTAAATTCAAAAAAATAGAATTTTATCCTTCATGGAAAAAAATTTATGCATTATACGGTAAGTCACTCCTTAAAAATGTTGTTTACTGAAAAAAACTAGTTTTCAAAGGAGATTGAAAAAGAAGTGCAATCTGATTCCAAAAATTTTGAAAAAAATATATTTAGAATCTACAGACAAAATTTCACAAATCACTAGTTTGCATCATCTTCAAATTCCTCACAGTTTAGCCACTATAGGTGCCCGAAAGTGAAGATTTAGTTAGAAAAAATTATTTCAATGTCCAGTTTGGCCAAAAATTGTAAACCAGTATTGTGGGATCACCCCTAGGCCATGCAATATGGCTTAGGCTCCATAGTTATAAAAATTCTCCATTAGGTTATTTATTTCATCTAATTAGTGTTTCATCATTAGATCTAGATTCTAATTTATCTATCATAGCACACCAAAATTTCAACACCAAATAAAAAACTAACATTCAATGTGAAATAACTAAGCACTCCTCATGTATTTCTTCAATTATCATTCTCAACTCTTTATATATTATATGTGATTCTTTATAATGGTCAACTATCATTGATTAGACCTAAATTATAGTGTAAAATATATTATCCATCCTAGAGTTTTAAGGTTAGAAAAATTATTTCTCTATATTTTGGTGAACCCACAATATTAAAAACCATCTAGAGTTTATCCTTGAGCTATCATTATTTTTCTTTAAAATTCTTGATTTCCCTTATTCAACTTTCACCCTCGTATCTTAGGATCTTTCAACGGGCTACAATCTATATCTTTGATTGATTCTATCTTACTCTATATGGATTTTCTAAAACTCTTCAACATGATTAAATTACCTACAATGCACATGAATCGTGATGAGAATAATCTTTGGTACATGTTACATGATGGTAACCTAGATCTAAGATCATTATATTCTTGTAGTGATAAATTTAATAATGTGATTGGAAATGATTGTATTACAATGTAATGTATTCCATAATATGTATTTTCTCATTGATATTTAGACTCTTGCTTTTCATTATGAACATCTTATTGAAGAGCCCTACATGGACTTTCTCGATAATTGTTTTGTACACATGGTCTTTCATTGCCTCATCTCATGTGTGTATGGATGATAAAAAATTGTTTATATCTTATATAAATTACATTGTTTAAGCATGCTTTGCAAAAGCATCATATGTTGTTTCTTTCTTATTTTATGGAATTCGATTATCTAGTCAATTTGATTAGGTATATATCGGAGTTAGTGGCTAGTTATTATCATCATGTTGAGTATTGTGTTCCTATTGAATATTATTGGATATATCCCCCTCAAAATGGATTAGGAGGTTGCCCCCTTGAAGTGATATATTATTATTAGGTATTTTCAACATATTTACTTTTATATTCTTCTATTGTGTAAGTTGTTTCATTATAATTGGTATCGGAGCATGATCTTGGCACTATGAAGGCAAGGAATTTTTTCAATTTTGGAGGTCATTTTGGAAAGTGAATATCTTTCTTGTTTTGAATTTTTTTTTCTTGATTTTTAAAGGATTATTAGGATAATTTGAAGATACAATAAAAAAATTATGAAATTAAGGTATAATTATAGGGGTTATTACAAAATTAGGGTTACATTAGGGTTTTTCGCCAAATTTTCTTCCACAATTGCAAATCAATAATTTTTTTCCAATCTCTAGAGGATTTATTAATAACATATTTTTATTACTAAATTATATATTTAGGGTCAATTGGAGTAGAATTAAAGGATTTGTTATGAATTAGGGATTTCACCAAACTTGCTAGAAAGGTTACAAATTAGAGAACTTCTTGGTGATTTTTTTTGGGAACTAATATTTAAGACTTATTAAGCTACAACAAAAGTTTCAAATTTATTGGATTTATCTTACGTGATTTATTGTAAAATTAGGGTTTTCACCAAGTTTACCTCCAAGGCTACAATTCAATGAAGTTCTTGGATTTTTTTTGGGAGGTTAGTGTTGGTAGATGGTCAGTGCCCCCTTTGGGATTCATGATAAGGGACTAACCGCCTCCCATGCGATCCATGTCTCTACCATTTGTATCGGGCGTTGATAGATCGATCTTTTGACACAATGACAAACGTGGGTTAACAATCAGTATCAGAGTGTTGGGTCATAGGTTTGAATCCCCTCAGGTAATGCTAAGGGGGATATTATTAACAGATGGTCAGCGCTCCCCTTGGGATTCATGACAAGGGACTAATCGCCTCCCGTGTGATCCATGTCTCTACCATTTGTATTGGGCGTTGATAGATTGATCTTTTGACACAACAACAAACATGGGCCAACAATTATTTCTTCACAACAAGAATTAGCAAAATAAGAATAGTAACAAGTAGAAAAAGAAGAAAAATATCAAGAACAAGAAGAACAAGAAGTAAAACAAGAATAGGAACAAAAAGTAGAAGAACAAGAGCAATAAAAGAAAAAAGAACAACAATAAGAATGAGAACAACAAAAACAAGAATCAAAAGAACAAGAATAAGAGATAGAACAATAGAAATAACAAGAGAAAGAACAAGAACAAGAAGCAGTAGAAGAAGGAGAAGCACAAGAAAAAAAAGGAGATGAAGAAGAAGCAAAAGAAAAATAAAAATAAAAATAAAACCATGAAAATGAATATTCTATGCAGAAGCATCCATAATTAATTAGCATTAAGGACAATGCTTTTGTAAAGAGGGGGGAATTTTATACCCCTAACCCTATGCGTGTATTGGGTTATAAGTAGTCAACTTGTGGCTACCTTACTCTTAGTTAAGTTACATGATCATTATTATAATCTTATATAGGTGTTTAGGTCATCCTAGGGGATATAATTAAGTATCTAAGTTGCCTTGGGTGGTATATAAGGCATAATTAGGTATATAGGAGTTAATGGCTAGTTATTATTATCATGTTGAGTATCATGTTCTTATTGAAGATTATTGAAGGTATCCCTCTTGAAGTCAATTATGAGGTTGCCCCCTCTAAGTGGCATATTATTATGATTTTTTTTGCATATTTGCTACTATATTATTCTATTGTGCAAAATGTTTCATTACAAAATGACATACTATAGAGTAAAAAATATAGACTTCACACTTCAAAAAATATTTTTTTTACATTCATTTTGGTTTTTGTCACCCTAATCATGTTTAGAAATCATTTTCCGCATTTTTGTGCCTTAAAATCCTTAGTGGTATTCTCAAAAAGATAAATTTAATTTACTTTTTCAGTTTTTTTGGTGAAAGGCTAAAGTCCTAAATATTTTTTATTAATAGAGAAGCAAAATTACATTTGTATGAGTTGCATCAAAATTACACCAAATAAAACTTCACCCCCCAACTAAATACCCAAAAACAACCATGTAGAACGAGGGTACCAAAACTTAGAACTAATTGTGAAAATCAACTAATCCATTATACAAGCTCCCACAACCCAAGAAAGACTCTAGAACCCTACTACAAGCTAATTTCTATCTAGGGCAAGACATTCAAAATTTCATAGATAAAAAGAATAAAATGTAGAACTTACATAAATGATGAACTATTAATTACAGAGTTTGTACACATAATTGATAAAGTTTCCTACCCACTCAAAGTCCTCGATTGGCTCAAGATGAAGCATTTTCTTTAGGAAGCTTACTCCCACCACAACTCGCTCCCTTTTCCTGAGCAAAGTCGCACCATTGTTGTCCACGATAAAAGGACACTAGCATGCCTACACTATTGATCTTAATGACTAATGACCCCTCATAGTGTCCAACTTGATTTTTGAATCATAAATTCTACCAATGGTCAATTATAAACTCTAATATCACTTAGTATGTTTTAGATGGAGTCATGGATGGATGATACAATTAAATATTATCCAACCATGTAGCTAAAATAATTTACTCACACACTCTCATAATGAAATTAAGATACTCAAACAAAATTTAAATAAATGTCACTTTTTGAAAATCTAATTCCATAACAAAACTTTCAAGTTGTAATTTTTTGTTGCATATTTTATGTTTTAATTAATTTTTGAAGTGAAAATAGTTATAAATTAGACATAGATTTATTCCAAAATGCATATTTTTTTGTTGAAACAACAACACCAATACCTACTGCACAAATATTTATTTTTTTAATGTTTTTCATTGTATAAGAAATAGAGACCTTGATGGTCACTGAAAAACCTATATTCACTAAAATAAAAAATAAATATAATAATCAAATTAAATATATTCAAATTTATATTTTTTGGAAAAAATTCTTCAAAGGATACAATATTACAAATTATCTTGTCATATTCATTCCATTTTTTGGTCCAACCAAGATTGGAAATAGGAAATTTCTAGGAAAATTTAGGAACCAAGGGAAGAAGGCCTATCCAAGGACGTTTGAACAAAGATATGAAAATACCTTCAAATGAATATACTTTCATTTGAAGGTTCTTTTGGTGACCAAATTTTAATTTTCTTGTAGTGTTTGAACACCTCCATTCAAAGGTACAAAAGTTGACATTAAAATTTGAAATAAAAAAATTATATAAAAAGAATACAATTATTATGAAATATTTTTAAAAAAAATTATAGTTTTCATATTTTTGCAAGACTTGAATATTTGGAAAAAATAGCTACAAGAATTTTGAGGATTTTTGGAAAGGAAAAATTTGTATTAAAAGAATTTTTGGCACATATTTTGTGAGACGAAAAAAAACTGTCTTCATATTTAAGAAAAAAGGACATGAAATTAAATGAAGGATACAAAGATACTTCAAAGAGAATGAAGGTAATTTTTAAAAATTTGTATAAATGTATGTCAAAAATATTATATTTAATTAATACAAATTAAATTTATATTTAAATTTCTCCATTTAGTAAAAAATTATGAATACAGATATAACCTATCATAATATTCTCACACTTGTGTTTGTCTCTACTATCAAAGAGTTTAGATGCATGATTGTACTCTATGTTTGAATTTTTATTCTTCCTTAAGGATGCAAAGGTTAACTAAATTATATTAGCTCACCCTTTAATAATATTCAATGAGAATAAAACCTTATTTTTTACCTTAAGCCTTTTTGTTAAGGTTAAATTCATTCACAATTATTCCAATTAAGGGAGCAAAAGTTGGGGAATATTGTATCCTTCATCTAGCATGCACACATAGGTAAATATCTCAAGTATGCATCTCTAGTTTTTAACTAATTTTATCTATTTTTCATGCTCACATTTATCATTTTTATACTCCACACTTATTTTCCCATGCTTATGATCACTTCCTATACAAATATTATCACAAAATCATTCTCTTTTCTTATTTAGTATCTCTAATTTTGATTTATGTGTATGGATTTGTGGCATACACAAAATCAATAGGATATAGCATTGATTTATGCATAGATCACAAGTGGATTCTAAATTATTGTTCTAGCTATTTTTTCTTTCTTTTATTTTTTGTTTTACACCGGTATGATAGCTCATGTAATTTCACAAGCTCTCCAACATTTTGAAAAAATATATGGGTGAAATTTTATGCCTTGCACTTTAATCCACATGGGTGTCTTGGGTACATTGATCTAGCACATGATTTTGATTAGTTTGACACTCCCACTAACCCTAAATTCATATTAATATTTAAAAATAGAATATTCATACTTATGTAATTCCAACATCCTAGAATATTAGTTCCTCTACTAAGTTCAAGTTAACAAGTGTGGCCTTAACCTAGTTCAATGATACACATATAATTGAACTTTTAAAAAAATGAATATGGCTTACCTAGTTTCAACTATTTTCTATGTATTGACTCTCATACTAAAGGTTCAAATTATGTTTCTATGACAAATAAAATGGCATTACCGTAGGTCATATCATTATCTCTTATCATTCAATATTATGTCATATTGTTCTAGAGCACTCATTTGTAGAATTTGTGCCCCTCAAAATCATTCATATTCCTATCATAGTACTATTCTACACCAACCATTCTAATTGCATTAGCATTTTTATCAACTAGTTTAAAAAATATAATTCGTGTACCCAATCACTACCGCTCATTATAATTTTTGTTCAAGCATCAATTTACTATCATTAATATAATTGTATCATTATTCATTATATTTATTTCTTGATGTCTTTTGAACACTTTTATTTATATTGAATTATATTATTTAACAAAAATTAACTTAGAAAAAATTAGGAATCTAATCACCTTCCTCTTCTAGCATAACAAGCTTTAAAATATTCTTTAAAACTACCTATATAAATTTTCCATCATGCCATTAATAACACCCAATTTGAAGAGAAGTGATTAAAACCTTTTTAAATTATACCCTACTAATGACTCATATTTTCAAAAATATATTTACTTCCTCACCTCTAAGTTGTAAGGTTGAAGATTAAATGAATGATTTGGTATTCACCAAGTTGTTCATTTTGTCTTTAGTTTGAGAGACATCACAAAATTGATAGTTTCAAATGAATATGGGAATTAATTGTAATTAAATAGTCTTAATAAATATGATGTTTTCATGGGGTTGAGGCCCTAGCTCGGTTGGCTAAATCTTTCCTATTGCAGGAGGTTGGTCACGAGGTCTAGTCTCCCCCACCCCCATGGTACCGAAGGGCGTGTCGCGCTAGTGCCGCCAGTCACATTAAAAAGTTTACCAGGCGCACTGCAGTTTATAGGGGGTCGTGCTACCCAATTCCTGCAATCTAAAAAAAAAATTAAAAATGATGTTTTCATACCTATAAAAAAAAACATGATGTTTCCACAATTTATGAGAAAGAGAAAATATTTTGTGTATCAAGAGTAATAGGTGTTTTATCTTTCATATTCATCAATTTCAAAAAATATGCAAAAAAGACACACAATGTAAAATATTTTCATACATATTTATTTTTATTAGTGTTTTGAAATTATGTTTTATGATCTATTATCAAAATAAAATAATGCAAAGATTATAAAAGCAATTCAATAAATTTATAATGTATTTTTAACATTTTTTTCTATTTATTTTAGACTTGTTTTGACATTTTATTTTATTTTTATTTCTAGTGCTCAGTTTTTATATGTTTATATTCACTACAAACTTGATTTGAACCCAAATCTTCATTTAATAGTGGTCTAGACACATTTCTTAATTTATTTGTTTGGAATCTTAGGTCAAGATCATTATTGTGGCCTTGATCCTAGATTAGGACTATTAGCACAAACTTGACCTCTATTTCCCAAATTTAATTTTAACCATGGGACCAAGTTGACTTGATTGAAATTAGTTATTATCAACTAATTCAAATAAAAAAATACTCAATTTTGAATGTTAAAGTGTTGTATAAAAGGACAAATCCCTACATCATTTAGACCATTCACTCAGTAATATTTAATTTAATCATAGAGAAAATAACATCATAATTTGCATACATACAAAAATATATATATAGGCATTTATATTATTCTTGCAATCTCTTAAATTTGATTCAAACAAAATTGAATCAGTATATTGGCATAATGTTAATCAAGATAATTCATGGATTCTGCCACTTTATAATAAGTTCTACTAGTGCTTATAAAGAAAACCTAGTCTAGAGATACACATATTGAAAAATCAGTCACTCACTTTCCAAAAAGAAAAAAGTCTTGGGGAAAATGGGTGGACAATGGAATTCTTCATTTATGTTTTATTTGATTAGGGATATTTGTTGCAAGTGACTAAAGAGACTTTGGGAGAATTCCTAAGAACATAATTTCTTCTTTTATTTCTTTGATTCTTAAAATTTGAAGAACTTGTAACCAATGATTTTAGGCCTAACTCCTTATATACTTGTTTGTATAAAACCTTTGTTAAGATCATTCCACAAAGGATCAAAACTATTTTTAGGCCACATCTCATGTGAACTATTTGGTTTTCTAAATGGAAAGAAAATACATGATGATGATGGTGTAGGTGTGCCTCAAGAACGATTGCATGCTATAATCGTAAGAAACTTACTACTATTGAAATATAATTGGACCTATCCAAGACATATGACAAGGTTAGTTGGTTATATCTTTAACTTAAAGAAATGAATTGGATCATGGCATGTGTTTCTTCAATTTATTTTGTTGTAGTTATCAATGGATAAGCTTCTAAATTCTTCAAGATTGGTAGGGGGATTTGGTAATGTTGTCATTTATTATCCATTATCTTTCTTTTTATTTCAAAAATTTTAAGAAGAGCTATCAAGGAGCTAAGTGGATGAGGGTTGTCAAAGGGATAAAGATGGGTGAAAATTTATCTTGGACTCATCTTTTATTTATGAATGATGTTTAACATTTTTGAAATGGTTCCTTTAGGGAAGCCTTTATATTAAAGTACATATTGAAGCCTTTATATATCTAATGATGAGGGGAGACATATTATAAATATTGTTCCTTTTACCAAGTCTTTAATTTAGGATGGCCTCTAATATATTGGATAATTTTATTTTAGCCAAATGTTCATGTTAAATAGGATTGGGAATGGCTAGTGATAAGTATCAAATGTATCAATTTATAGTGTAATAGGTGGTTATCTTTAAGAGGTAGAATGACACTATATAAGGTTGTTTTATAATCTATCCCTATGTATTGGCATGGTTTGGTACATGTGCATGTGATGGTTTTAAAGAATATCATGAACATATGATTTACTTTTATGTAGTTTGATAGAAAGGATAAAGATGGTATTGTGTTGGCTAATTTAAATATATATTGATTTTCCTAAGGAAGAAGGGGATGGGGTTTCCTTGGAAGAGACCTAGTTGCTAGGAGTTTATAGAGACTCATTACACAAGAAAATTTATGGAAAATGGTCATTATTCATAAATTTACAATATATATATCTATTTTAGAGTGAATTAGATCACGTACTAAAAATATTATCCATTATATGGAAGGTCATGGTCCAATATTTTCTTCTTTTTTTTAAGCAAAAGGCTAAAAGCCTGTATTTATATTAATATTATAAGTAGATATTTTCTATTTTTTGGTAATTATTTGGTTTGGTAAATTATAAATTATGGTGAATTGAATATTATGGTTGATACATGGGTTTGAAGAGGAAACTCTTTTAGGTTACTAGATAATCTCTCAATTCAACTATAAAATATTGTATTTTTCATGTTGTCTTAAATTTTAAGATTCTTCTATGACTAATTAGAAAAAATGATGAGTGTGGGTAAATTATTTGTCTTTTTTTTGTCTTGACTACAAGTTGTTGGATATTCTTCTAGGTTATGTAATTATAAATCATGTGGCGATTAGACCTAATGGTGTAAATAAACTAGTATGGTCTAAAAATGCTATGTTGTGAGAATTCGCTACTAAACTTGGGTATGAGGTTGTGTTATCTACTAAACAAGGTGATTAGATTTGGTGGTGGAAGTTATTTGGAAAGTTAAGAGTCCTTTGGTAACTTGCAATATTATTCATCTTCTCTCAATCATAAAGTTTTAACATGGAATTCCCTACAAAGAAGAGAATGGAAAGCCCCTAGTAGGTGTACCTTATTTTGGGAGGCTTTGGAAACTACTGAAAATTTTACTTAAGAACTTCTCTTATACCCAATATGTATGGGTTGACATAGTAGCTCTCTTTAGGCATCCCATCTTATAATATATGAACTTTCTTATTGATTGTTTGAAGCAATTGTTTGATACTAAAACATTTAAAATAGTTAGAGTATTATATTTTCTAGTTGCATGGAAGATATGGTTGGCTAGAAATAATAGCATTTTTAACAACTATATTATTCCTTTCCATATTTCTATCCAAACCAAATCTTTCTTCGAAGGCATAAAAAATGACCCCAAATACTAAGGCTGCAAGGAAACTCATAGTGGTGAACTAGGTAATACTCTTACCTAGGGTTTTCTAATTAGCCATGTCAAGATTCACCTAGGGTCTATGGTGTTGGAGGTGTTCTTTACCTCGATGATAAAAAACAATCCTTTAAAAAGCTATTTGGGACATGGAATCTAATAATTTTATTGAACTACATCATCTTAGTCGCTCCTTAGGATTGTATGGTAACACAATTTGGACAAGATGTAAATGATTGGAAACTATATGGTCATTAGTAATTGGATACAAAATTGTATAATATGGAGAGCCTTATTTTGACATTGATATTTGAAAATATTAATCACTTGGATAAACTATTTACTTTTATTTCATAAAAACATGCTTATCATGAATTAAATATCAATACGGATAAATAATTCAATGATGGTCTTTTCTTGATGCTACGATAGTGGTTGAAGTTGGAACCTTGGACAGATTTATATTTCTTCCTATGGTATATTCTACACATGATTTTTAGTCTATCTTTTAGTTTCTTCTAGTACTCTTATATTGGGTATAGGTTGTAGATGTACTAACACTTGTTGGTTTTGTTTCCTATATTTTTATAGATAGTTCCTTTGAACTTCCTTTTATTTCTATTAGATATTTTCTTATTAAATAAAAGGGAAAAAAGGTTTCATTCCCTTACAAAATCTTTGTTGGGAAAATGTGCCTCAACTTTCAATTACATAAGGTATTGTTGATAGGTAAGTGCAATTACAAAATTTAATGTATATTTTATTATTATAAATCTAGACCATTCATCATTATGTCTCAGATCTGACGATTGATATTTTGTTGGCTTGACTTGCCCTAGAAGGAAACCCTATTTTATGAGGGTGTTGTATTGCGGTTGTGTATTGTGATGTATTATGAGAATCTAATAGTAGTCGTGTTGTCTTTGGATCTTTGGTTGGTGATACTTTTGTGAGAAGCTTGCTCTACAAGTATATTGTAATCTTTGTGATTTTTGAATAATATATTGGGTGGATTTTGGAGTGTGGGGTTTTTATCCCGAAAGGGTTTTCCCCATGTAAATCATTTTGTTGTAGTATGCATGATATTTATTTTTTTATTTAAGTTTTTGTAATTGTTGTAAAGATCTGTAAGGTTTTGATTTATCCTCCTCTCAAGATTAGTGTAGGAAGTTGTTCTGCTACCTTAGCTTCCTTCGAATCCCAAAGGCAAAGTCAAAATAGATTCCAAATAAGGAATCCACTAAAAAATCCTAATAAAAAACTAGACTAACAATAGCAATAGTTGAACAACAATAAGAGAGCACTAAATTAGTAAAATAAGTAGCATGAGAATAGCTACCAAATAGGGGAGAATTCCAAAGCAGAAAAACTTGACACACCATCCCTCTCTTCAAACATAAAGTGTAATTTGGCACAAGATGAATCAATATCTCTACTAGAATCTTCCAAAATAGATTTTCTTTTTTGAGTTGGCTCTATTTTTATCTTTTTGTATGATCTTCAAACATGGAGCAATATATTTTAAGCTTTTTTTACTCAAACTAATCATGTATTGATAACAGAGTCCTCTAAATCTCTATTTTTCATTATTGTTATGCTTTGTTTGAGAACAAACATCTTCTATTTATTATGTGTAGGGAGGTTGATACTTCTTATTCACTTCCTTAACTGTCTTTTTCTTCTAATTTCAGTATTTTTTTCACTTGAGGGTCTTAAACATTTTAGTTTGTGCATATTTTATATTCTTAGGGGAATTCCCCAATTTCTTCTTTCTAAAGGGTGGCCTCCTCATCAAAAACTTACCTTTTTTCTCAAGGTCTCCTTTAAATCCTTAGAAGCATATGGGAATCCTTGTAAATTAGAGCACCATAGGGATCAATTGAAGGCACAAGGTTAGAATTACCCTTGCTTTTCTCCTCATAAAATAAGAATTACCAAATTCATTGTAATAAAAGTCAAATTCACTTTTTCAAAGGCACTTAGCTCATAGAATTTTTCCTCTCCCTCACAAGAGACTACAATATTGACCTATTTAATTAATGTATTAGCATTTGAATTAGGTTTTAGGTTAGAGAGATGTGAAGATATTTTATTCCCTTTAGGGCTAGTGTTGTTTTCCTAGGAAACATTTTATCCCATCCAGAATTCAATTTCTTGCCAAAATCCTTAAATTATTTTCCTTTAGTCTACTCCATAGATAACTTTCTAGGCTTACCAACCTCAATAGTTTTTACCATTTAATTCTTAATTTGTATATTTAATTTTTGGAAAAGAGTAGGAGCCTCATTACATAATTTTTTATCCTTCATGGATATCTTAGAGGGAGGAGTGTTCCTCTTAATGGTATTAGGGGTAGGGCTATTGATTGCATTCAAATAAAGGTCACATGTGTTAGGGGTATTTCTTAAATAAAAGTGATACAAATAGAAAAAAAATCCCTTCATGCAAGGGAATAGTAGCCTTGTTACATGAGACCTCTTTTATAAAAATTTCCAAAGAAGATAATAGGTAATAAGGAAAGCTAATAAAAATATTAGGGAGAAAATGGTTAAAAAAGGAAAATAGCAAGTAAAAATTCACCAAAATCTACCTTCAAGAGTAAAATTTCTTATCAAATAAAAACTAATCTCATTCTATAGGTGTGGGATTTCTTCTCTATTGAAACCATTCTAGGGTAAATGCAAGAAGATGAGTCCACGAAACGTGGAAGTTTCTGCCTTAGAAAAAAATCCAAAAAATCGACTTCAACAAAACGGAATCCTGATTTTTAAAAACCGGGATTCCCTTTCATTAAAAAAATAAAAAAAATTATGATTTTAAGAAATGGGATCCCACTTTTTAAAAACGAGATCCCATTTCTTAAAATCATAAAAAAAAAAAATTATGAAACGGGATTCTGTTTTTTAAAATTTGATTTTTTGGTTGAATTTTTGCTTTTTTTTTCGATTTAGGAAAAGGCTTGGGGACCAAAACCTAAGCTTTAGACCTGGTTTGACCTGCAAGTTGAAGGTCCTGACAATGTCACAAGAAAATAGTGACTTTCGGCATATGTCTGAAGACTTTTTTTGCAGAATTTTTTTACGAAATTAAAATCCATTATAGATGAGACTGTGTAGATTCTAAATATGTAATTTTTTTTATAATTGGACTATTTTTTCTATTTTTTAATTAATTTCTGATGAAACTAGTCCATAAACTTGAAATATCAGGGTTTTTTACTATTTTAATAACTTTTTTATTAAATTTTTTTTTTTAAATGAATTGCACAAGAACGTACTTCAAACAATTCTTTTCAATTTAAAAAAAATTGAAAAATGATAAGTTTAGGTCATCTTATTCGTGACGTACATGACCAATTTTAAAAACGACAAATATGGCTAATAAAAAATTAACAAAAAAAAAGTGAAT
This sequence comes from Sequoia sempervirens, assembly GCA_007258455.2. NCBI lineage: Eukaryota > Viridiplantae > Streptophyta > Pinopsida > Cupressales > Cupressaceae > Sequoia > Sequoia sempervirens. Next base: position 419,746,303 of record VDFB02086081.1, read on the forward strand.
AAAAAGTTTCAAAAAAATATCTAAAATGTGCTTCAGTGAGTTACCAATATTTTCCCAAAAGGATTTAGAAAAATATGATAATTTAGGTCAAAATATGGTAAAAAAAAGTGACTTTTAAACAGTGGTTTTTAGAAATTCCTATTGAAAATCAATGTGTACCATCTGGGTATTGAAATAAATTACATATTTGGAAACTAGACTCTGAGTACTACATTTTATGATTAGTGAATTTTTTCAAGATTCCATCTCTAAGTGCTTCAAATTTTAAGGTCAAATGTGTCAAATTCTGAAAATCAGGGAAAACAACTTCCACTTCTTGGCCAAAAAGTGGACTCAACTTCTTGCCAGCACCCTCTAGTATTTGATGAGTTTCTTTGTATCCACCAAAAAGGAATTAATAAATTATTTTTCCTTACTATTCCTCATCCATTTGATCCTATTTCCTTCAACAGTGAGGCTAGTAACAACACCTATGAGGTCTTCATCACCTCAAGTTTGACTCCTCCAATATCCACCTTACCATTGTTCCAAGATTGAGAAAATTTGATTAAGAGAGAAGGATCATATCCTCTCATAGCTCACTGCTTTTTGTAAATCTTGGTATGACATAGGTTCAACCCTCACTCAATCATCACCCATAATTCCACTTCTAGTATTATATAAAAGGAGCAACGTTGATCCAATTTAAAAGGAAAGAGTGGGGAAACTTTTAACATAATGAATGAGTCTAGTCTTCACTTTAATATGTGGGTCCAAAATATTATTCAAACCACCAACATAACTCATATCATGTAAATCTTAATTGCTTCCCTAATTTATTGTCCAGTTCAACAAAAAATCATGGCCTAGGAAATATTTCATTCCCTTTGAAATTAATGACAACCCATACATGATGGATTTCAGTCAAATTCAAAGATTTTTTTTTATGAAATCATAACATAATGATTAATCATTTCTTGAGAACTCCTACTTTCCCCTTTCACCCTAAGGATGACCCAATCACATTGGAAATCATACAACTTCAAAATTAAACATTATACAATATCTTAACATTAATGTGAATTATTTAAATAAAGAGAAAATATGTTTTACGAAATACATGGAAATTTTCTTCAACACCTCCATCCATCTAAACCTTCATTAGCCAACCCATCAACAACTTTGTCTCCTTGACTAGATCTATGATGAATTTTGAGTCTCCCTCTATTTGGATTTTACCAATCGCCAATGATCTATCACTACAGCAAAACAGGAAAATAGAGCCGAATTTTAGTGCATTTCAATTCACGAATTGGGTGATTTGGTTGGCGCTAAACTCGGTGTAATCAGACATGGTCATCTCGGCACCGGATTTGGCACCGATTTTTGTGCTTGACGTTGCGCCAGAGTTAGCGCCAGAAAATCACAGTGCCCCCGTTAGCGCCTAAAATAGCGCCAGGAAATAGCGCCTCTGTTAGTGCCTAAAATAGCGTCTAGAAATAGCATTGGAAATAGCGCCTAAATTAGTGCCCAATTTTGCTTCCGATTTTGCTTATATGTCTACTCCCATTTTTTCTTCTAGTTTTGCTTCTGGTTTTGCTTCCAGTTTTGCTTCCAGTTTTGCCTCCAATTTTTCTTCCAAGTTTGCTTCCAATTTTGCTTCCAGGTTTGCTTCCACTTTTGCTTTCGGTTTTGCTTCCAATTTTGCTTCTAATTTTGTTTCCAGTTTTTCTTCTGGTTTTGCTTCAAGTTTTGCTTCCAGTTTTGATTCCGGTTTTGCTTCCATGTTTGCTTTCGGTTATGCTTTCAATTTTACTTTCGATTTTTCTTATGGTTTTGCTTCCAATTTTTCTTCCAAGTTTGCTTCCAAGTTTGCTTCCACGTTTGCTTCCAGTTTTGCTTCCACGTTTGCTTTCGGTTTTGCTTCCAATTTTTCTTCCAAGATTGCTTCTGGTTTTCTTCTATTTTGGCTTCCATTGTTGCTTCCTTTTTTGCTTCTAAAAATGCTTCTTGTTTTGCTTCCATTTATTGATTTAATATGTTTTATTTCAATTTAATTAGTTAAATATACCGTGCCTCTTAAATAACTCATGATTATAGACTAAGTAATTTAATTATTTAACTCATAGGATTAAATAACAAGATAATTTTTTTTTTTGGGTCGGTAACACAAAAAAATTGTATTGCTTGTAAAGATAAAAAAGTACATCTATTGTTCAGTGTCATTACCCACCAAAATTCCACAGCAAACAACAAAAACCAGAGGCACCTTAATGCGCAGAGTAAAACATTAAATAAACCTCGTAACCCCTGTAACTATTTACCAGTAAAATCCTTACAAAAAATAACCACCATTAACAATGTTCAGAGTTACACACTTTAATACAACAAAAGCGGAGGGAGAATTCAAAATCAGACACAGACAAACACGACTAGTCTTAACGAGCTCCACCTGGACCCAATGGACACTTGGTTATCTCCTTCAAAGGCTTCTTCTTCCACCGCTTCCTCGACTTCTTCTTTTGGCGCTTCCTTTTCGCTTCCAATCCCTGCATCTCCACATTTGCTTGTGCCAGAACTTCATCAACCTCCATGAGTTCGATGAAGAGTTTGAGCGCTTTCCATCCCAAACATTCTTCCTCACAGCAACAAGCTTTGTATTTTCCTTTGGGCCAACGAATAAAGGGTTTGAGCCTCGGTCTCCCATAGAACTCAATTTCATCATCTGTACCAGTCCTTCAGAATAATCTAAACCTACACCCGGAACCGCCCATTCGAGAATGGGACTCCATGCCTACCAGAAAATCTTCATGCACAATTTTTTGCATCACCATCCTCACCATTTCCACTGGTTCACCTAAATCCAAGCCCCACACCACAATTAAGGAGTAAATGTCCATGTTGGTTTGGTATCTGTGTTTTAGAGATCCAAAATCCCTGCCACAAATCATTTTTGCACACTACACTAGCCGCTCGTCGTCAACAAGGAAAAGTCCCTACAATCATTTTATGAATGCCTCGCCATAAAACAGGCCCAAAGATCTTTGTGATCAGAAGGTGAAATTGGCTTCCATTTTTCCTGACAACTAGCGCCGCCACCACCAAAGTTTGTTGTAGAGTCTTTCTCAACCCTTTCCAAATGCAATTAACACATATTAATCCAGGGCTTTCATTTAACACCATCTTGGATTACCCACACTTTCTATTAATGAAGTACTACTTCACCACCGCCCACCACCTTGTTTATGAAGTACTTTCTATTAATGAAGTACTACTCCACTCGCTTTGCCACCTTGTTCATTTAAGGCATTGTCCTCTCCTGTGTTTTCACCTAAGTCTTCTAACTTAACACCTCTAAAATCCTCCAACCTGAATTCCCCTGTTTCACCAAAATTTAAAGCCCACTTAGATAAGACATCCGCTTCCACATTACCACCTCTTTTAATGTGGCTCACTGCAAAACTTTCAAAAGAGCTTAACACTTCTCTAATTTGTTCAATTACGTTCCGGAGGTGCCAAGCATTAATTTTACCTTTCATCACCGCCTGAACTATTATTGTAACATGATCATCATCTATAATTAAAACAAGTGAGTCAAATATCTATAATTTAATTGAATTTGACATCCATCCTAAGCAGTAAATTAAAATCATCATACGTAATAAATATCCATCCAAAAATCATTGACCACTTTTAATATATATAAATTGACAAGTCAATACTGATAAGATCATCATCATATATAACTAAAACAAGTGAAATTCAATTATGCCAGTACATCAAAGACATGTCAAAATGATACATGTCCAACAGTCAACATAAGTGAAAATGATACATGTACAAATGATATAAATAAAATTAATAAATTATGTAACTCAAACTAATACAAGTCAAGATGATACATGTCCAAATGATATAGTGAAAATGATACATGTCAATATAATACAACTCAATAATATAGTATTGTAGGCCGTGAAAATGATACATATGATAGTAACCATGAAAAGAGTCATCATAACGATATATCAGCAATGATCCATGATGCAGTCTAAATGATCATGAATGCCACCGGTTACTACCACCAACTGTCTCATGATCATCATCACCATCATCATCATCATCACCATCATCATCATCGTCATTGTCGTTGTCATCGCCCTCGATGTCTTCCGTATCTGTGTCATCATCATCCTCTGCCATGTGATATGTACCCGAAAAAACCAATATTTTGTGGATCTATATCATGTTGAGGATCATCTTAATCTTTTGGAAGACCCGTGTTCTGCAAAAAAAAAACATTTAGAATGAAAATTTATTATTCATTTCATGCAATAATTTATTTTTCTGTTTTATATCTAATATTCCAACATATGAGATGAAACCATAACCATATTACATCATATCAAAGTGCACATACCATAATAAAATTTCAAAAAAAGTTACAGGTATTACTGGTGACTCAAGAGAAACTTCAACTTTCAAAAACAAAGCCAATTAGGCTGGCAGACTTGTAGATCAGGCCAGCATTTGGTGGAAGAGGAAGAAAGATGACTGGAACTCTGGAGGCCCACCATAATGCATTTCAGTATTCAACCATGAGAGCAGAAAAGAGAGCTGATATCATGTATCAAAACATCAAGCATGACTTCTTCCAGCCAGTGGAGAAGGAGATGATTACTTTGCTTCATTTTCATTTGCATAACCATATCACAGTGTGGGAACCAAGAAGACCAAGGATGTCCAATTTTATGTGGAGGTAATGGATGTGGTCCAAACTTTAGGAGGGGCAAGAAGGTCAATGTATCATCCTAATGAAATTGAGGAAGAATAGCAAGAGAGGGACATGAAAAATAAAATCAATATAGAGTTTCAAGGATTTGTCAAGCAAGTAAGAGAGCTATGGGAGTAGCCTCATCTAAAAAAAATTGAACTAGAGTTTGATATACCATTTAGAGAGCTTCGTTTTCATGGAGGTCCTTTCAAAGCCTCTTCTTTTATTGTTCCTACAGTAAATTGTTTGGTAGAGTTGGTGGAATTACATTTCTTAGTAATCACTATTAATGAGATTGAGATTGTTAACCTTGAGAGAGTATGACTTGGGAAAAAGGCATTTGATATGGCTATTATTTTCAAAGACTTCAAGCGGGATGTACTTCACATTGACGTCATTCCTCAATCTTCACTTGATGGCATCAAGGAATGGTTGAACTCCGTGGAAATATAGTATTTTGAAAGCAGAATGAACTTGAACCGACGGCCAATTTTGAAGAGTATTACTGATGATCCAGATAAATTTATTGAAGATGGTGGTTGGGAATTTTTCAATATGGAAGCTAGTGATTATGATTTCGATAATTCAGAAGAGTCAGATCAAGGATATGAACCCTCTGATGTAGAAGAGGAATTAGAATCAGATTTCATGTACCCACCATCAAGAGTGTTACAAGCCAACAAGATGGAGGTAATTCTTATATAAGGATAATTTTCAATGTTGCAGGTACCAACTTTAATGCCAACTACAATGGCAACATTGAAATTCCCTAGCAGTATTTATGTTAAGGAAATTTCCTTAAGATGCAAGGATTCAAAGCATATCAACCATGTGGTACAAATGATTAAATCCCAAAGATGATCTGTAGCAATGAAAGAGTCTGAAAAGGCAGAGAGAGCTACACTGGTGACTCAAGAGAAACTTCAGTGTTCAAAAACAAAGTCAAATAGGCTAGTAGATGTGTTGATCAAGCCAACATTTGGTGGAAGAGGACAAAAGATGACTAGAACTCTGGAGGCCCACCATAATGGATTTCGGTATTCAACCATTAGAGTGGAAGACAGAGCTAATATCATGTATCAAAACATTAAGCATGCAATCTTCTAGCCAGTGGAAAAGGAGATGATTACTTTGCTTCATTTTCATTTGCATAACCATATCACAGCGTGGGAACCAAGAAGACCAAGGATGTCCAGTTTTATGTGGAGCTAATGGATGTGGTCCAACCTTTAGGAGGGGAAAGAAGGTCAATGTAGGATCCTAATGAAATTGAGGAAGAACAACAAGAGAGGGACAGGAAAAATAAAATCAATATAGAGTTTCAAGGATTTGTCAAGCGAGTAAGAGAGCTATGGGAGAAGCCTCATCTAAAATATTTTGAACTAGAGTTTGATATACCATTTAGAGAGCTTGGTTTTCATGGAGTTCCTTTCAAAGCCTCTGGTTTTATTGTTCCAACAGTAAACTGTTTGGTAGAGTTGGTGGAATTACCTTTCTTAGTAATCACTATTAGTGAGATTGAGATTGTTAACCTTGAGAGAGTATGACTTGGGAAAAAGGCATTTGATATGGCTATTATTTTTAAAGACTTCAAGTGGGATGTGCTCCGCATTGACGCCATTCCTCAATCTTCACTTCATGGCATCAAGGAATGGTTGAACTCCATTCCTTTAAAGTATTATGAAATCAGAATGAACTTGAACTGGCGGCCAATTTTGAAGAGTATTACTAATGATCTAGATAAATTTATTGAAGATGGTGGTTGGGAATTTTTCAATATGGAAGCTAGTGATTCTGATTCTGATAATTTAGAAGAGTCAGATCAAGGATATGAACACTCTGATGTAGAAGAGGAATCAGAATCATATTTCATGTAGCCACCATCAATAGTGTTACAAGCCAACAAGATGGAGGGAATTCTTATATAAGGATAATTTTCAATGTTGCAGGTATACTTTAATGCCAACTACAATGGAAACATTGAAATTCCCTAGCAGTATTTATGTTAAGGAAATTTCCTTTAGATGCAAGGATTCAAAGCACATCAACCATGTAGTACAGATGATTAAATCCCATAGGCGATCAGTAGCAATGAAATACTCTGAAAACGTAGAGAGAGTTACAGTGACTTAGGAGAAACTTCAGCTTTCAAAACCAAAGTCAATTAGGTTGGCGACGGTGGATCAAGCCAGCATTTGGTGGAAGAGGAAGAAAGATTAATGGAACTCTAGAGGCCCACCATACTGGATTTCGTATTCAACCATGAGAGCGAAGAGAGCTGATATCATGTATCAAAACATTAAGCATGGATTATTCCAGCCAGCGGAGAAGGAGATGATTACTTTGCTTCATTTTCATTTGCATAACCATATCATGGCGTGGGAACCAAGAAGACCAAGGATGTCTAGTTTTATGAGGAGGTAATGGATGTGGTCCAAACTTTAGGAGGGGCAAGAAGGTCAATGTATCATCCTAATGAAATTGAGGAAGAACAACAAGAGAGGGACATGAAAAATAAAATCAATACAGTTTCAAGGATTTGTCAAGTGAGTAAGAGAGCTATGGGAGCAGCCTCATCTAAAATATTTTGAACTAGAGTTTGATATACCATTTAGAGAGCTTGGTTTTCATGCAGTTCCTTTCAAAGCCTCTACTTTTATTGTTCCTACGGATAAACTATTTGGTAGATTTGGTGGTGGAATTACCTTTCTTAGTAATCACTATTAGTGAGATTGAGATTGTTAACCTTGAGAGAGTATGACTTGGGAAAAAGGCATTTGATATGGCTATTATTTTCAAAGACTTCAAGTGGGATGTACTCTGCATATATGTGATTCCTCAATCTTCGCTTGCTAGCCTCAAGGAATGGTTGAACTCCATGGATATAAAGTATTATGAAAGCAGAATGAAATTGAACTGGCAGCCAATTTTGAAGAATATTACTGATGATCCAGATAAATTTATTGAAGATGTTGGTTGGGAATTTTTGAATATGGAAGCTAGTGATTTTGATTCTAATAATTTAGAAGAGTCAGATCAAGGATAAGAACCTTCTAATGTAGAAGAGGAATCAGAATCATATTTCATGTAGCCACCATCAAGAGTGTTTCAAGCCAATTAACAAGATGGACGGAATTCTTATATAAGGATAATTTTCAATGTTTCAGGTACCGACTTTAATGCCAACTACAATGGAAAATTTGAAATTCCCTAGAAGTATTTATGTTAAGGAAATTTCCTTTAGATGCAAGGATTCAAAGCACATCAACCATGTGGTACAAATGATTAAATCCCATAGACGATCTGTAGCAATGAAAGAGCCTGAAAAGGAAGAGAGAGCTACATTGGTGACTTAGGAGAAACTTCAACTTTCAAAAACAAAGCCAATTAGGTTGGTAGACGTGTGGATCAGGCCAACATTTGGTGGAAAAGGAAGAAAGATGAATGGAACTCTAGAGGCCCACCATACTGGATTTCGGTATTCAACCATGAGAGTAGAAGAGAGAGTTGATATCATGTATCAAAACATTAAGCATGCATTCTTCCAGCCAATGGAGAAGGAGATGATTACTTTGCTTCATTTTCATTTGCATAACCATATCATGGTGTGGGAAACAAGAATACCAAGGATGTCCAATTTTATGTGGAGGTAATGGATGTGGTCCAAACTTTAGGAGGGGAAAGAAGTTCAATGTATGATCCTAATGAAATTGAGGAAGAACAGCAAGAGAGCAACAAGAAAAATAAAATCAATTCAGAGTTTCAAGGATTTGTCAAGCGAGTAAGAGAGCTATGGGAGCAGCCTCATCTAAAATATTTTGAACTAGAGTTTGATATACCATTTAGAGAGCTTGGTTTTCATGGAGTTCCCTTCAAAGCCTCTGCTTTTATTGTTCCTATAGTAAATTGTTTGGTAGAGTTGGTGGAATTACCTTTCTTAGTAATCGCTATTAGTGAGATTGAGATTGTTAACCTTGAGAGAATAGGACTAGGGAAAAAGGAATTTGATATGGCTATTGTTTTCAAAGACTTCAAGTGGGATGTACTCCGCATGTACGTCATTCCTCAATCTTCGCTTGATGGAATCAAGGAATGGCTGAACTCCATGGATATAAAGTATTATGAAATCAAAATAAACTTGAATTGGCGGCCAATTTTGAAGAGTATTATTGATGATCCAAATAAATTTATTGAAGATGTTGGTTGGTAATTTTTCAATATGGAAGATAGTGATTCGGATTCTGATTATTCAGATGAGTCAAATCAAGGATATGAACCCTCTAAGAGGAATCAGAATTAGATGTGGAAGGTTCAGAAGATGAAACTCTTGTGGAGTCAGAGGAGGACGAACAAGAAGAAAATTCTGAAGAGGAGGAAGGTAAAACATGGGATGAATTAGAAGTCAAAGCCAAAAATGCAGATAAGGAAAAAGGAGAGATTCTAATAGTGAAGAGGAAAGGCGGAAACAAAAGGTAAAAGCTACAAGGAAGTCTCGGGCACCTAATATTAGAGATTTAAGAGGAATTCCTACCAAGAGGCATAAAGTTAGATGAATTGAATTCATCTACATCCTTATACTATGTATTCATGCACATAAGCAGTCATCTTGTAATCATAAGATTTGAGCTCTATTTACTCATCCTATGCATCAATAAACAACTCAACACAAGAGATGCAAATTGACATATTAACACAAAAATATCCAACTAATTTATTGAAACTCATATATTGATACCTCATTCTCCATCCAGATTACAAAATCATTCCACTTTTTGTTTTGTAACATATTCTTTTCAAATTGCTTTGGATGGCGGCCATATTTCTCCTCCTGTCAAAACATGGCACATGGACTAGTTAAACTGATTAATGTGCAATCATTTACTTTTTCCAACAAAATTTAAAAAAAACATCATTTAACATATTAAATATACTTACAAATGTACAGATCAAGCCCTGTAAACCTTTTTGTCCACTGCAATGTGTGGCACAAAGTTTCTCAAGCCTAGCCTTGGAGGCCTTGTCTTGAAACATATACTAATTCAATTTAACTATACACAAATAAAATTTAAATATTGTTTGATAAATTTGATATAATCTTATGAGAAAATTCAAATACATGTGTACTCTCCTCACTGAACTTCCTCCATGCATCTGACTTCTCATATGCTTTTACAAGCTCTCTCCATACTTTCACACTTACATCAATTGGCCTTTTTTTTCTGCCTTAGCTCAGGAGGGATTTTTTTATCTTCTTTGTTTGGTTGCACCGAAATCTCTTGCAGTTTTGAGACATTTGTAGTTTTATCTTCTTTACAGACCAACGTGTTCCAAATTCATTCTCCATGTCATGGATAACTATTTTTTCAGGTGCATGGGTATCTTTGAGAATGGAAAATGTAGATGGTATTTGAACCGTTGAATGCATGATTCCTTCAACCTATTCACAAATGTTTTCCTAGCATCCCTCATTCGGACTTCCCCCGAAACCACCTCGTATTCTATCTTCGTATTGTAGCTACCAATGCAAGATTGAAAAAATGGTGTGGTGGAAGAAGTCTGTGTCCCAGGAGTGGAAGTCTTTGCTCCCTGTTCCACATTCTTAGAGTTTACTGTCATTGATTTCCTCCTAGATCTTTTGCTCGATCCAGGACTGGTTGGGGAATCAATTGATTCCCTTTGAGACAATTGATTTGTTTGCAATGTTTGAGGAGCGTTAATAGATTGTTTTTATATGTATCTGGCAAGTGTTGTCCAGTCCACATTAACCAATTTGTTCACTGCTTCTACCCCCAATATGGAAGCCAATTCCTCTTTATCTTTGTTAGTCTCATGTCCCTATATATATATATATATATATTTCTAAATTATATTTCTTCTTTTAAATTTAGAAATAAAAAACTAAAAAGTAAAATTCAAAGAAACAATGGAAACATTTACAAATCTATAAATTGACAATAAATTACCTCATTGTGGCCAGAGTTTGTTGACAATGCTCACTTCCCTCCCTTGCTTGACATTTTTAGGCGACCTAGGGAAAATTATTTTTGTCCAGTCTGTGGAGGAAAACGAAGTACACACTGTCAAGTATGAAAGTTTTCGTCCAATTTGTGGTATGAAATTTTTGTTTTGTGGGCAAATATGTTCACTAGGTTTGTTTAGTGTTGATAACCTAGGGAAAATATGTTCGCTCGGTTTGCTTAGTGTTGATAACCTTATTATGAAAAAAAATTCACAATGCAATCTTGCACGAATTTTTCATGGCATCGGTGACTATGGCACGGCTAGGCAAAACCAAGCGGTTTTTGTGTTTATTTTCAGCAGTTGCTCAGCAATGACCAACCCAATTCCCAGATTTTCCAAGTAGTTCACTATTTCCTTGATACCTAGGTTAGGGAAAGAATACAGAGGCATCCTCACTTCATGCTATAATATTTTGAACAAAAGCTCAAATGGGTAGGGAAAATTTTTTTGTTGGTTTCTCAAAGGTTTTACAATTTATAATGATGGGACAATTTAGAGGTTGCCTGGACTAGTTAGGCCACGAACCAGTAAACAATCACGAATTCAAATGCAATACAAAGAGCAGTAAACAATCACGAATTCAACTAAGAAAAAAAAATGTAACCTTACTTATGGTGTCGCAAACTAAATCGAATTTCTCATCAGTTGCTGGTAGTGCCCTGCTCTCTTCCTTCACACGGATTTTTTCCCTTTTTTGTCATTTGATTTCTTCCTTCACGTGGGAAATTTTTAAATTTTCAATTTTGATTCATTAGTCGATGCTTTAGTTGGTGTTAGTTAATGCCAACTTTAGCGTCAACTTTTGGTCGTTAATGTAATTTGTTTGGGACGTATAAGGCGGCGTCAAGTGCGCCTAATTTATCACCCATCATTGTTGTGTATCATAGGATCCAGAGTGTTGGAAATAATTCCAACTCCTGCCTTGTTTTTGTGACCACCGCTATCTCGTGGCTCCTTCATCAACTTAGTGCGGTAGAGCAGTTTTTACCAAGGTCTCGCAAGGTGCTTCATCCTTCTCAGCGGTAGTGCGGTGAAAGCTTATGTGGCAGCACATGAGTCTTCCTTTTGTTCCACGTGGTGTTGCAGTGACTCCCGCAATCCTGCAAGTCTTCTACCATTGGCGTGTGGTAGTGTGGTGACCACCGTTGTCTTGTGGCTCCTTCATTAGCTCAGTGCGGTAGAGTGGTTTTTACAGCGGTCCCACAAGTTGCTTTTTCCTTCTCAGTAGTAGTGTAGTGAAAGCTTCTGTGGTGACATTTTTATTCACAGAGGAGGCCATGGAGAGAGGATGTGGACCATGTAGAAATACTAAATTGCTGAGAGGAAAGTGGGTGGAAATAGATGAGACAACGAAATCTGCATATACAATAGAGGTAAGAAGAGAAAGCAAGCTCAACCAAAGGAGGAAGGTGTTTATGAATTCACAAATTGCTACAACGTAGCGGAGATAAAGTCATTTTTTTATCCATGAGGCCTCTAAGGTCAAACTTATTGGTTGAAAATGCATAGGAATGGTGATTAAATGTGATTCTATGATCAAGGGAAAAATTTGAAAATTAGGATAGCCAAAACATGATATCAATATGTCAAATATATGACTAAAGTGAGGTTTTTTGTTAGATAGCATATTCGTTGAAATGATATAATTCATATACTAAACATTATTTACTATGTTGTGTATTATAGGGGTTAGACGAGGCCATGGCAACAGATCGTGTCATATCAAATGAGGACACAACGGATGAAGCAGAACATCAGGTACTCAAATTTTGAATTAACTTAGGAAAAAATGATCTGATGGAATTTTGTGATACGTCCATCTTTTTTCACAATATTATTGAAGTTTATAATGTATTATCCAATCTTGACATAAATTAATGCATGTTGTTGATTATTTTAGATGGAGATTGGAGCAAATGCAAAGCCTAAGCGTTCAACTAGCAAAAGAACAAGTTATGTGCATGGACGTGGACCTAAAACTGTTAAATCACATAGATGATAGTGGGTGGAAGAGGATATGACAATGGATACTGCAGACAAAACAAATGATTGCATTGAAGAAGAGGTAGCTCAGGACTATAGTACATGGGATGAATACTTTGAGAAAATTGTTGTTTGTGGATGTTTTGTATGTCATGGAAAGAAACAATTCAAACGAGCGATTGTACAAAGGCATTACATATATGATGAGCTTCTAGTCAGTAGTATGCCTCCTACAATAGATTCAAATCCAATAGGAATTGTGCTGAGGAATTTTCCAATTGGATATAAATAACATGTATACTTCGTTTAAACATTGTTTTATATTATTTAAATAACTAATTTTTTCTTAATGGATACTTGCAGGATAAAGTTCTTGGTTTAAAGTTTCATGGATCACTGACTTCCATCCTAGAGGGAAATGATCATTTATCAGATGATACATCTAACAAAAATATGTGCCAATATACTAGCTCGGAAGATGAGGAATTGACGAAAACAAGTAACAGAACAAGAACTAGTGTGAAGATGCATAATTTGCTTAAAGACAAGGGGAAGGTGGACTACATACCCTATGAGAATGAATGTGATGGAGATGATGACTTGCCCCTGAGTTTGAGATCAATTTACAAAGAGACATTTGATCGTCAACTACATTGTGCTTGACCTAGTGATCAACAACTACCTAGAGTGTACGAGGTGTTTCAATTTTAGGGATACAGCTACATGATATGACCCTCCAATATTCATGGATCGAATCTAGGCCTCTTTACTGTCCAAACTGTACATGTGGGATCCAAGCATAGAAACAATTCAGAACAAACCACTAGGAGAATATAAACCTAGCATGTCATTATATAGTCTAAATTCAAATGTGTATACACATCGTCTCTAATTGGAAAGTGGAAAAGAAATGAATAGAGGTCATCTTATGTATATAGATGGACGTGCATACACACACAAAAATATTGCAGGATTTATAAATAGTAGTAAGGGAAGGGACTCTACTGTAAGACTGAATTGTCAATTTGTTGAGGTTATAAATGATAAAGATGGAGATATGGAAAGAGAGGTTGATAGATTGATAACGGTTGAGGCTATTGTGGACCTTACCATTTGGGATGAGTTATTGATTGATTACCCCTTCTTAAAATGCACTCTTGCGCAAAAGAAGAGGGAAGAAAAAGGTCTCCCTAAGGATGTTCTTAAGCGCAAAAAACAAAAGAATAATAAATGAGTGTGGAATGATGTTTTTTAAACTATGTTGTCAAAATTGTGTTTTATAGAAATTATTGTATAAAAAAAGGTAGTCTATAAAATAATGTTCCATTATTCATTTGATGTATATATGTTCATACAATTTATATAATGTCTAATGTATGTATGTCGTTCATGTGCAGGTATTTTTCTATGAAGATATTTTGGACCCAAAATGGATATTTGTCATACATTATGATCCAAGATTAAGGCATGTATTTGATGGTGCATTAGTGGATATTGAGAAAAAAAATTATGGCCAAAAAAATGAGAGAGAGGGATTAGAGAACATCGAAGAGATTGACATCCATCATGATGTTGAAGATGGTTATGTTCAGGCATAAGAAGACAACAATCCAAAGTTAAATGATGTTATGGAAGACAACAATATGGATGGTATAGAAAATGATGATCCAAATACATCTAGTAACAATATAGATGGTCTACAGTCAAATTTCAATGATGATGAAGATATGCAGGTCAAGATGAGGATGATGATAATATTAAATACTTGAAAGAACATATGAACATTGAAAATGATACACTAGATGACATTGTAGCAGACAATAATTTTATTGACCAAGACTTCTAAATTTTTAGAATTATTTGCAATCCATGTTTAAAAAAGGATGATTCTTATGGCCTAAACTTTGAAATGCTTCAATAACATTATGTTGTACTTGGAAAATTGAAAACTTGTTTTATTCTCCTAGCAAGCTTTCTTATTTTCCATTATAATTCTAGACCAAACAACATTTGTGGGGATGACCTTTTACACCAATCTTAATTTGTATGAATTTCACAAACCTGTTGTCAAGCAGTAAATTCCTTTCATAGACAGGAAATGTAAAAGCTTCATTTAAGAAAAGATAAGTAGTCTCTTTATGAGGGTAATCAACATGCAAAAAGTAAAAAACACATAAAAAAACAATTGTATACTAGAAATTCAGATTCAATCAGTTATGTCTTATTTCGCTTGCACACTTATCTAAAAGACATAGGGTATTCACCATACATTTCCCTTGAAAAATCAAACATGTGCTTTCATTTATTTTTACTGTATATCTCAAAAGTGAAATTGTTGTTACATAATGATGCACTGAGAAAATAATATATACAAAAAAATGAAAATAAAATGTTTGAAATTTAACATGCAACCTACTATGTTGTGCTAAAAGGAATCAAGATTAACTGGGACAAGAAGTAAAAAAAAAAATTTGATGATTGTACTTAAAAGTGAACAGGATAAACAGCACATACAATTTTATATACTTAACTGGGACAATGATGGTGCTGAAATTGAAAACCTTCATTCTCATGATATTACTATTTTATGTCATTCGAGATAAAGAATACATACAATTTTATATACATAGCAAATGAAGATTTGAAACTAGTAAACTGAAAAATGTAAACACTGTAAGATTTTTCCTTAAACAACAATTCACATACTCACCTACAAAAAAGGGTGAAGCATTTTTTATTCAAACTCTATTTTATTTAAGACATAACAGTAAAAGAATATTTACAAGTATAAGAATATATACACTGTTTCATACACAATAAGGAATGTTTCATATAATATACAAGTACAAGAATATATCATCTATAGAACCCCAATCCTAATACCTATAAAACACAATGAACAAACACATAGTTAGATCAAATGCAAGCAAGAATCAAGATTCCCCATGAAATCCATTAACAATGCTCAAACTAGGAAATAAAATGAAGAACACAATAAGAAAGCAATGAAATCCTAATTAAGCATGCAAACTCTTGATCCCATGGGGGAATTGGTGTCAATTTGATGTGAAAATTGGCCCTTTCCCAACTCCTATGATGCAATGTTGATGAGTGATGAAGGTTGATCCACTTTGTTGAAGATTCACTTGAGCTCCATGATGAAAAATCTGCATAACCTAGCTAAGATTTTGATAAAATTGATGGAGATAGATATGCTTGAGGATAAAATTGAGTATAGTAAACTTGCTCAAATTGTGGATGATCAAATGAGGAGAGAAACCTCTTATTTATAGAAAGACAAGATGGAAGAATTCCCAAAATGAAGCAATGTGGGACTAACTTTCAACCAATGGCCAAATGCCACTTGTCAAGATGTGAATGGGCAAAGGATGTGCACATTTTGATGAATGTGCCCATAAATGCAATTAGTTGAAATTTGAAATTAGTGAAATGATGAGGTGGAGGGAGAGTCAAATGGAGTAATGGCCACTTGGCTCAATGCAAAAGGACTTGTAAGATGAAATAAATGCCTTGTTGGAAGGACAAAGTCCACTTGGAGGGATTTTCAAATTTGGAAGAATATTCCTCTTTTATGCCAAGTTGAGAGAAAATAGGGATTTAATAAATTAATTAAATGTATTTTCATTTGCAAGTGGCAAAAGCTAGAGGATGGGACATGGATTAAGATTATATTTAATCGGGATTTGATTAAATAAGAGAGGGTTAGGTGATTTGACAATTTTGACTTAGATTTTAGGATTTAAATGAATCAAAGTTGAGAGGAAAATGATTTAGACTTAGTTAAATAAATATTTTGATTTATTTAACTAGAGGGGATGATGTTAGATTAAATCAAAAAAGGTTTAATTTATTTAACTTAATAAGATGACTTTAGAGATTTAATCAAATAAAATGAATTATTTAATTAAATAAAGATCAGAGGATTAATTAAATAACATTGATTTATTTAATTAACAAAAGAGAGAGACTTAATCAGATAAATGATTTATTTAATCAGGAGAGGAAAATTGATGGATTTAATCAAATAAAGGCTATTCAATTAAATGGTTAGACAGAGAGATGATTTAGGATGAAATGGTGTTAGTGAAATCAGGATCAAATGTGTAATGTTAATCAATACATTTTACGTGTCTACATTTTGCCCCTCTTTGAAGCAATGCACTTGTTGCATTGTTTCAAAGAATAAACATGTGTCTATCAAAATTCAAAATTTTTCAATTTTCAAAATTCCTCAATGTTGCCCCAGTGGATGAAACATGCTGCTATACTGCCCCCTCGACAAATCAGACGAAAATTTCAACTTTTTGGATGATCTCGCGAAAAAAGAGGACAAGGTGCCTGACAGGTCTAGAAAGGCTCAAGAATGCCAAACAATGAGAATAAATGCAAAAAATGGTACAAAACATTCCTCGATTGGGCGAATACGAGATTGGGGGACCAAAATCCTAACAGGACAGCTAAACGGGGACAAAAAAACCTAATTTTTAGGCTTAAATAGGCCTTGAGGGGTCACTTCCAATTCATTTTCACATTCATCCTTTAGAGATTTTACAATTTTGAGCTCTGACACCTTCGCGAGATGGCGCAACGACATCTTCCCCATACACATTTCCGACAGAGTACGGACACACCAAAGGCTTCCTGGCACTGGACCACGAGTGAGTCAACTTGACCCAACTTCACTTTTCAATTTTCATGCGCATTTATTAGGCTAGGAAACTTAGTTTTTAGGAGTGGTCCCATATAGTGCCGCTAGAAAGTTTAAATCAACGTCGTGTGGCCTCAAACTGTGTTGCAGTAGAGAGTAGCGATGCCACGGCGCAATTTGGAATTAGGGTTTAAATTCCAAACCTAGTTGCATACGTAAAGTGCACCACGACAGTCCTCTTTGAATTTTAGGGTTTAGGTCAAACTAAGCTGCATGTCCAAATTGTGACGCCACGGTGGAGTTTGAGAGTTTAAAGCTCCTAGCAGCGCAGTTTGGAATTTGCAAACCGCCCCGCACCCACAGACAGTGACGCTGATGTTGTTTGGGGTATGTCGAGACAAACCAGGATTAGGATTTTTTATGATTTTTTAACGCAGTGACTTTCCTGATGCAGGAGGAGGCGATGATACTCTACTCACACGAGCACAAGTGCTTGGACCTTTTCAACCTTTTCGATGATCTGCTCGAGCGACAATAGGAGTACCTAGGGCAGATCGGTCTTTGGTACATTGCTTATGCACTGCCCATGAGGACACACTTGGGTATGATGACAGCACTCATTGAGAGATGGCATAGTGAGACATCCTCTTTCCACCTTTTGACAAGTGAGGCCATGTTCACACTAGAGGACGTGTGGTGAATTCTGAGATTACCCATCCACAGAGAGTGCGTTATTTACGATGTGGATGTCGGGAGGGAGGCCTGCTATGACATGATGGGCCTTAATGAGATTATTTTCTGTGAGGGTTAGATCGAGTTAGAGCGTCACAAGTCTGTCATTTCACCCTTTTGATTAGTTATTGCAGCAATCATATTAGGTCTCGTTGCACCAGATCGACAGGGCTGTTACTTCAATCCTAGATGGGGGCTCGCTTGGGAGCGCATGGTTCAGCGACGGACATTGTTTGTGTGGGGGGCAGTTCTTCTAGCCTCACTGTACAGATATTTTCATGATTTTTCCTACACTGACGGCAGAGCGCTTGGGGCGGGGGTCACACTCTTGGACATCTGGGCTTGGGAGCACATTGTTTTGCTTCGTCTGAGAGTTGTTCCAATTACCATGGAGCCAGATGATCCAGTTGTCTAGAAATACAGAGGAGGTGTTTCCTTCACCCACATAGGACAGCACAGGATTCCTCATTAGAGGAGGGTCCTGGATGACATGCAAGTGTTTACATGGTGGCCATACCTTGGTTGGCCTGCATGGTTTGATGATGTTCAGCAACTCTTTTTCACTTGCCAGGACAGACTAATGCAAGGAAAAGAGCACACGATGCTCGAGATGTATCTACCAGGCAAGGTTTAGAGGCAATTTATAGAGCCACAGGATAGGCCAGATGATCAGTATGTGGCCATATTTGCATGGACGATGAGCCAGAGCTCATGGGGACGTTATATTCCTGCACATGACACAATGCAGAGTTTTATGCAGATAGTAGCCAGGCCATGGTTGTATGATCAGGGATAGGTCGATCCAGGGACCACGCAGGCATATAGGGATTGGTTCAAGCCACCTCTTAGACTTACAGTGCCAAGGACACCATCTTCCCAACGCAGAGCTAGAGGTAGGGGAGCAGGACGGGGCCGAGGGGATGGAGACGGGGATCGAGGAGGCGAAGGACCACCACACCAACTGGATCAGGGAAAGGGGTCACAGGATCAACAACCAGATATGCAGGTAGATCAACAAAGGTAGGATATCCCTCGGTAGGATCAGGATCAGGGACGACAGGATAGGGTCCCAACACCACCTAGAGACGGGGGCCAGGATCAGCCACTCGTGCAGCCAAAGCCACAGCCAGACCCTAGAGACGGCCATATTATTCAACTTCAAGCACAAATACAGGTATTGATGGCCAAGAGGGATCAGTTATGGGTAGAGTGGGACCAGTTGCTCTAGTAGAGACAGGCTGCGGAGCTGCAAGCAGCAGCAGAGATGGGAAAATGGCAGCAAATAGAGAGTATGTCTGCATCCTCCTCCCAGAGCATGGTATTGCTTCAATCATACAGGGAGGCCATTCAGGAGGCCGACTTTTATTGGTTGCATTATTACCAGGCCATGCCAAGAGCAGCCCGAGTGCTGGATTTTTCATAGAGGACAGGCCACAGACCTACAGAGGATCACAAGGAGAGAGCAGGTGGTGAGGGCAACAGCCAATAGGGTTAGGCTATTTTGATCAGAGACAAGATTATTTTTTGCACCCTATGGGATCTTTTTTGATATCCTAGTGGGCCCTTTGTACTTATGTACTTGATACACACTTGATCTAATTTTTTTGTACCATGATAGTGTAGATTTTGATGATATATGAGATGACATTGATTCAATGCGATATGATGTCCTATTTTATTTCTATACATTATGGATGGATCTTATTTCTATATGTTGTGCAATGTGATGCAATGATGCTATGATGTTTTCTTATATGATGTGATGCAATAATGTTATGCGATGTTATGATGTGCATTATGTTCTATGTGATGATGCAAATGTGATGGGATGCTTTTCTTTTCAATTTAATTTGTGCATTTTCATGATGATGTCTACAAAATGCTATGATATGCAAATGCTTAGACTAACAAATCTATATTATGCCCCTAATGGATGAAATACAATCTTTTTTCTTTTCTCATGTATGATATGGTGATGCATTTATGATGTTAGGATGATGTAAATGACATGGAATGATGTATGATGTTTATGATATGATGAATGCAAATGATATGATGATGCAAATGTTATGGTAATGGTGTATGATGTTTATGATATGGTGATAATGCTATGGGATGTTTGCTTTATGCTTATATAATGGATGCATATGTATGGTTTATGAGATGTTTAGAATAACCAATCTATATTATGCAAATGATGGAAATGCAATGCATGTGGTATGATCAATATTTCCTATATGATATGCAATATGCAATATATAGTATGCTGATAGTTTGTGGATGCAGGATGGATGCATATATGATAAATTTTGATTAACTGTCATGGTACCATGTTAGCGCGAAAAAGGATGGAAGAAAGCAAGAGATTCCAATAAGACATGAGGTGATGATGATGATGATGATGATGATGATGATGATGATTTTCCGAGGAGTTAGGATTTTCAAAGGGCCAATTACCTTATGTTTGATAACACACGTAGGCATGATGCATCAAGGTATAAAGGACCAGGATGGTGTTGTACTTAGTGTGATGGACTTTGACTCGAAAATCAAATAGGAGTACTCCTGTTCACACCTAGCATACGGAACCTTATTCAAAATGAAGTTCAAATATTTCAAACATCTCGGAACAAAACATAGAAAAGAAAGCCTTCCCATGTGGTCAACAAGATATCTAAAAGACCCTCCCTACACCTAAACAAAGCACGCATGACCAAGGTTATATTACAAAAATATCCAACAAACACAGCAGATAAAAAGATAATGATCGTTGCCCCATTTCTTTCTCTTTAAATCCCTTTGTTTGGGACATCCTCGAGAGGTCATCGAAATGAGTGCAAAAAGATAAGTCAAAAGACAAAGATAAAGGAGACAAAACAAGTTAATGTTCTTCAATACCGCTAGCCAAGACTAAACTATGGTGATGCCTGATGCCTAATGTCCATTGTAGGAAGGATACATCCTAGGACATGACGATATCAGATGATTGATATGGGGCTGATTGGATGATAGGCTATTTGACACAAAGAGTTGACCAACTTGTTTACGTACTAACCTAGACTTGAGACTTTGACGTTTAAGTTTTCACTTTTGACCTGCTAGACTTGTTTCCGACTATTTTACCAAAGTTTGAGGATGACGATTGATTTATAATGATTGGATGTTTATTGTGGGTGAAAGTCAGATGAGATGGATGGATTTTTTCAAATATTAGGATGTTTTTGGAGTTTTTAAAATGTTTTGAGCTTGTTTTTTTTTTATATTTTCAAGATTTTACAAATGTTTTGATTTTCGCATTTCCAAATGTTTTGGGGTTTTCTAAAATTTTGACCAAGACCTATCCTAGGGGCCTCGTGGTCTGATCAACAAATTAGCCTTGCCTACGTTATACATGCAGAGGCCATGTAGTTCGACTGACATAGACTTGATTATTGATAAGATATGAACAAATGGATTGCCAATTTATTATGACGGACTCTTAAAGGATTGACCTAAGTGTCTCGGGGGATGATCAAAGATTAACCTTGCCTACATTCAAGGCTCAGAGACCCGTAGTTCGATAAGACAACTCTATTTTTTACTTTTTTGACTTGTTTGACCTATTTTTGGATTTTGATATGTTTTGAATGTTTCGGAATTTTCTGATTTTCTGATTTTGGGACTTCAAGAACATACATGAATCTGATCCAATCAGAACATGCCCCCAGCATGATGCAATAGTCTACTCCAATAAAGGCAAGACAAACTGACCTTGGGAATGGGTCGAGTAGTACTATAAGGGATCATGACACGAACACAGGACCAAGCTATGATGCAGACGCGGATGGGTGATGGATAGAAATATGGAATGTGATGGATAATGGAAGTGTAATGGATGGATGATGCAAAATGAGTCGTGAAGATCCTAGTGGATGGAAAGTGCTTATCTACACAAGGCACCTGTTTGTCAAGTTTTCACCAAGGTACTTGCCCAAAGTGCCACCGAAGTGGTTTTCACTAGAGGACGATTTTTCTCTTTACTGTTTTTAATCCCTTTTTTTTTTTGGATTGTTTTGCTTTTTTTTTTATTGTCACCAAGATGCCTGTTTTCCAGGTTTTCATCAAGGTGACCATTTTTTTAGGACATTTTCTGATTTTTTTTATTTTTTTATTTTATACCTTGCAAGTTTAGGCATAAAACTTTTTGAGATGGGACTTTTTGATGGGCTCCTGCAAAGGTTCCCCTTCGAGTGTCAATAACCGATATGCCCCTAAATTATAGCTTGTTGTGATGACAAATGGTCCCAACAAGTTGGGTTCAAATTTGCTTTTGTCATTTGGATTTGGAGCATTCTTTTGATTCTCCTTTAGTACTAACTCTCCAACTTGGAATGTCTGATTCTTGATCTTCTTGTTATAGCTTCAGCTCATTCAGCCTTGATACTCGGTGTTCTTCATCCATGATGAGGTTTTGCAGTGATATTCTCAATGACAGGAGCTCAATCTCGATGGGAAATATGGCTTCTGATCCATAGACCAGGGAGAATGGGGTGGCACATGTTGGTGTGCAGATGTTGGTTCAATAGGCCCAAAGGGCGGGATTTAGCTGCAGATGTCAGTCACGACCTACATCATTGACTATCTTTTTGAGGATTTTTAGAATGGTTTTATTGGTGGCTTATGCTTGGCCATTGCCTTAGGGATAATATGGAGTGGAAAAGCGATGTTGGATTTTGAATTTGTCACATAAGTCACGAACCTCCTGATTCTTGAAAGGTGTCCCATTATCTGATATAATGGCTTGTGGGACACCATAGCGGCATATTAAATAGTTCAGGATAAACTTTGATATTTCCTTTCCAGTGATGTATGTCATGGGTATGGCTTCCACCCACTTGGTGAAATACTTAGTGGTGGTAATGATAAACTTGTGGCCACTGGATGAGGTGGGAGTGATTTTCCCAACGAGATCAAGCCCCCACTATGAAAAGGGCCATAGTGTGACAATCGAATGGAGCTCTTGGGCTAGTGCATGGATGAGGTCCTTATGTTGCTGGAATTGTAGACATCTTTTGACGTAGTCATGTGCTTCTCTTTCCATAGTAGGTCAATAATACCCCATCCTTAGCAATTTATTGGCCAAGGTCATTCCACTCGAGTGTGAACCAAAAATATCGTTGTGTACCTCAGTTAAAGCAGTCAAGGCTTCTTTAGAATTTAGGCAATGTAACAAGGTTCCTTCTATTCTTCTACGGTACAAGGTATCTCCTAGGATGACAAACTAAGATGCTTTCTTAACAAATGTTTTCTTGAGGTTTGAGGCTATGTTAGCTAGGAGGACTCCTATTCTCAGATAAGTGTAAATGTCATGGTACCAAGGATCACCAGGACCAACGATTTCGCACATGAATTATAACTCTAGTACCTCGAATGCATGCACGATAAGCCTCTCTACCAGGAATTCATTCTTTGGGACATTGTGAGGGATGTCCAGTAGGGATCCAATTGTTGCCATGGCATCCGCTGCTCTGTTGTTTGCTCTGGGTATCTGCTCGAATGTGATCTCAATGGACTTGTTAAGACTTTCCACCAATTTCTTGTATGGAGTTAGCTTATCATCTTTAGTCTGATACTCATCATTCACTTGATTGATTATCAGCTGTGAATCCCCATAGACCTTGACAGCCATGATATGCCACTGCACTGCTATTTTGAGTCCTATGGTTAGAGCCTCATATTTTGTGATATTGTTTGTGCAAGGAAATGCCAATTTGTAGGACCTTGGTATGCAGTCTCCCTGTGGAGTGATGAAAAATACTTCGGCTCCTGATCCATGTTGTGTGTAGGAACCATCAAAGTATAAATTCCAATGGTCTGCTATGTTCAAGTTGAAGATGGACTCATCTGGGAACTCTAAAATTAGCAAATTCTCTGAATAGATTGGTGCTTCTGCTAGTTGGCCCGCGATGGCTTGCCCTTTGATGGCCTTCTGCTCTACATACTCGATGTCATACTCTGATAGGATCATGACCCACTTGGCCATCCTTCCTATGAGCATTTATTTTGAGAGAAGATACTTGAGCATATCGATCTTGGCAATGAATTTGATTATGTGTGTCAACATGTAGTGTTTGAATTTTTGTGAGGAAAACACTACTGCTAGACGAGCTTTTTCAATGAAGGAATAATTTAACTCATGCCCTACCATGGTTCTGTTGATTTAGTAGATAGCCCTCTCTGTTCCGTTTTCATTGTGTTGAGCTACGAGAGCACTGAGAGCTACTGTTGTTGTTGATATGTAGAGGATTAGCGATTTTCCTTGGATTGGTGGCATAAGCACTAGAGGTGTGAGAAAATATTCTTTGATTTTGTTAAAGGCTTGATCACATTTTTCATCCCATTTGTATGCTGCCCCCTTGTGGATTAGGTGAGAATATGGGATTGATTTGTCTTCTAATTGAGCTATGAACCGGCGGATTGATTGGATCCTGCCTTGTAGGCCTCTTAGTTGCTTCAGAGTTTTAGGTGCCTCCATCTTGAGGATTGCTTTTACTTTAGTTGGATCTATTTCAATCCCTCTCATAGACACAATGTATCCCAATAGCTTTCTTGATTATATGTCGAAGATGCACTTCTTTGGATTAAGGCAGACCTTGTATTCCTCTAGTCTGTCAAAGATGGCACTCAATGTTGCTATGTGGTCCCTTCTCTTTCTGGATTTTGCCAATATGTCGTCAAAAAAATCTTCCACAATCTTATGGATCATATCATGAAAGATTAAGGTCATGGCTCTCTGATATGTTGCTCCAGCATTCTTTAGGCCAAACGACATCATGTTCCAGCAATATGTTCCCCATGGACAAGTGAAAGTTGTTTTATGTTCATCCTCTTTGGCTATCATAATTTGGTTATATCCAGAGAATCTGTCCATCAGTGAAAGCATATCATGTCCCGCGGTCATATCTACAACCATATCAATGTTGGGAAGCGGGAAGTCATCTTTGGGACATACCTTGTTCAAGTCTCTAAAGTTTGTTCATATACGGATGCGCCCATCAGGTTTTGAAACAAGAACCAGATTTAATACCCACTCAGGATAGTCAATTGGTCGTATGAACCCTGCATCAAGTAGCTTCCTTAATTCCATTTTGACTAGAAAAGCAATCTGGGGATGCATTTTACTAAGTTTTTCTCTGACAGACTTTGCTTTAGGATAAACTGCTAGATGGTGGACCACAATCTTTGGATCAAGCTCGGGCATGTCGGCATAGCTCCATGAAAAGTTGAATTTTCTCTCCCTTAGGAAAGCAACTAGGAGCTCCTATTCTTCTGACATTAGTGATTTAGCATAAAATTTGATATGTGGAGTTTCCTCTATTCCCAAGTTGACTAGGTTGCACTTTTCGGCTAGAACCATTGACTTCTCCTAATGTAGAGCACTAAGAGGAAGATTGAATCCTTCATCCTCGAGTGCCTCAGAGAGGTTCTTACCATTGGATACATCCTTTCTTTTTATTTTTTTAGGGTCAGAGAGTGCCACAATGTGGTTTTCACTTAAAGACCTTGAGATTATTCTCAGATTTTCGCTTTTGTGACTAAAGGATTCAATCGTCTCCCCGTAGTAAGCTTGTGTGTCTAGAATGATATCAAACCCAACTTTGCGATCACTGCATGGTATCGTGCCTCATAGTCCCATGAATTCCAAGAATGCCTCATCATTTTCAAAAGTGTCTAGAATCGGTGGTCCTCGTTGGTTGTAATCGATGAGCTAGGGGTAAACTAGGTTGATTTCATGGGTTTGACTAGTTGACTCAAATGACATGGTACTGATCATGAGGAGTGAGGGATTTTCAAAAAGAATTGGTAAGTTAGTTATGGCATCTTCCTCATCACTACTACTACAGACGTCAGTTATGTCAAATGTGAAATTATCTATGACTCGACCAGTAGATATAGGTAATTGAAGTTCAACTAGTGTTGGCTGACAGGGATTCTTGACTTCTTTAACTATGGGACCTCATCCACATATGGTTATACTCAGAGGGGTACATCTAAGATTGATATTTCTCATTCGTGTCTCAGGAATGATGGGTATTAGAAGTTCGTTATCATTTTTCCCAAGCTTCTAGTTTCTGTCATAGCCCATTGTGAGCATCATTTGCAAGCCTTTAATGTTGTCATCCATAGGTAGATTAGTTATTGGTCTATTGTATTGGTAAAGGACAAGGGAGGGGTCCTCTTCTATTACTTCCTGGCCGAGATCTCCCCAACTTCTGAAGTTGGAAGATCCTGCAGTCAATGTTTGGGATGTGGAGGCATCATTTGATTGTGGTCGTCCTCATGACCTGGGAGATTGTGGTAACTCTCCTACCACAAAAGAATTTTTTGGAATCAATAGTGTCCACACCCATTGTCTTGGATAATAACTTTGATATTGGAGATGGCGGGGATGGTGGGGGTGGCGAGGGTGGTGGGTGTCTCTGTCACAGAAGTGGAGGCGAGAGTAGTTGGATCAATGTATGGTGTTGATGGGCCTTCATCATTTTTAAGCACTTGGGGGATTTTGTAATATTTTTCTTCTAGGCTCTTGCAATAAGAGAAGGGCTCGGGATCCCCATGGATAGTGACCTCTTGGCCTTGGTATGTGAATTTAACACATTGGTGGAAGGTTGATGCCACTGCTTGCATCCCATGGATCCACAGACGTCCCAGGAGAATGTTGTAAGGCAAATCAAGGTCTAGGACCTGATAGGTAGTTTCCATAATTGTTGTCCCTACTTGAATAGGGAGTTGAATAGTGCCCTGAGACACTCTTTCTTGATCATCGTAAGCCCTGATTGTGATGCCTTTTCCTTTTTCAATGGAATCCTCTGAGATTCCCAGATTCTTTATGAGCTTGAGGGAACAAATGTTTAAGCATGCACCTCCACCCACCAAGACTCTCTTGACTTTGTTCCTATGCACTAAGACCTCTAGATGGAGTGCATGATTGTGAGATGGTTGAGCGGGAAAGTCTTGATCAGAGAATGTAAGGAGATTTGGGGTAATGATGTTTCTGACCATAGCTTGGAATTGTTCAGCATCAAGATCTGTGGAGACGGTGGATGAAGCCAATGCTTCTTCAAGGATATTTTTGTGGGCAGATGAAATCTTTAGTAACTCCATGATGGAGATCTGAGCTGGGGTTCTTTTCAATTGGTCAAGAACATTATAAATTTTGGGAATGGATCTTGGGTTGGAAGTGGGTGCTCTAGGAGGTTGAGATGACCCTACAATGATGATTTTTACGCCTCTTGTGGTGACTCCACAATCAACTTGGGATCCTTTGATGGTGATGGTAGAGCAATACTCATCCAGGGATGCGGCGACATGGTCATATACATGATTCATGCTTTTGAAGGTACCCTTTCCTTTATCATTGTTATTGTTCCCTTTGTTGTTATGATCGGGCATCAGATTTGTGTAGATCTTAAGGTTTTGATTTCTTGTCGGTTGTTCCACATTTATTATTTTATCATCAATAAGGTCTTGAATCATGTTTTTCAACCTCATACAACTGGTAGTTGTGTGTCCCTTGATCTTGTGGAAATCACAAAGCTGGTTTTTGTTATACCACGGCAGTTTCACTAAGGGCTCTTGATAATTTTCATAGGTGGGGACAGTGATGAGTTTTTCCACCACCAGTCTCTTCATGATGGATTTAGTTGATTCCCTAAGGGTTGTGTACTTCCACTTGGGGGAGTTTTTATTTCACTGGGGTGGACCCCTTTGGTCGTTCACATTGTTGATTGTCTAATTGCTCGGCTGTTGAGTTACAGTGTTATCTTGACAATGGTTTTGATTGTTGTTTTTGGGTTGTTGTTGGGGTGTTGGTGTGTTTTTCCGAGGAGCATTGATGACAACTTTGGCATCAACAACACCATCATTGGTAATTTTTTTGTTCTTCGCCCATGTGTGAGGTTTGTCATTATCAATGGTGGATGGATGATTCTTTTGTTGCTCAGGATATGTGGTTGACCCTCCTTGTGAAATAAGGGCTCGTTCGATGTTGAGCGCTTTGGAGATCAATTGGCCGTATGTGGTGATACCTTGCACTTTGAGATGGAATGACAAGGATCCTTTGAGATTTGAAATGATAGTGCAAACTTGTTGTTCTTCAGGAATGGCCCATTTGCTCTAATTGGCCTTGGATTGCCATCATTGTAGGAATGAAGCAAATGATTCATTCTTACCTTATTTCAGAGCTGATTGTTCTTCTAGACTGACATCCATATCAATATTGAATGCATAATTTTTTATGAATGCATCTACTATTTCTTGGAATTTCTTGATGCCTGGAGGAAGGCGAGAGAACCACTCCATGGCTTGGCTAGCCAAACTTCTAGGAAATAGCTGCATCATATATGTATCATCATATGCAACTTCCATGCAATGTACTTTGAATTCCCTTGTGTGATCTTCAGGGTTTCCCATCCCATGGTATTTATCAAATTTGGGGATTTCAAATCCCTTTAGGAACGGTTTCATTGCAAGAATCCTGTCAAACAGATAAGGACACAAGTTGTTGGGTGTTTTTGTGGTTTTCCCTGATTGAAGATAAAGAACTTGTTGCGAGAGCAACCTGATTTGTGTTGTCACATCATTTTGCAGATCAGGGGGTGGAGTGAAGGTGTTTTGTGGTGGTTCAATTGTTGGTGGGATGGGTTGATTGGTTGGTGCTTGCACATTTTGCTGTGCCAAGTATGCTTGCAATTTTTGTTGTTGGTCTTGTTGTTGTTGTGCTAATAGTGCATGTTGCTTAGCTTGTTGTTGTTGTTGGGCTGCCAATCGGGCTACTTCTTGTTGCTCTTCGTATTATTTTAGCACTTGTTGGTACGCTTGTTTTTGGGCTGCTTGTTGTTGTGCGAGGTATTGTTCGTGCGCCTGAGCTTGTGCTTGCACTTGTGCTTGTGCTTGTGTTTGTGCTTGTTGAGCTTGGTATTGGGCTCAAGCTTGTGCTTGTACCTGAGCCTAGGCTTGTGCTTGTTATGTATCTTGTGCGGCTTAAGCAGCCTGCGCTACTTGAGCGGCTTGCACTACTTGTTGTGCTTGTTGTGCAGCTAATTGTTTTTGCGCTTGTTGATTGGCTAATTGTGCATCTTGTTGATTTTGGATTGGTTGGAGTGATTTTTGGTAGGTAGCTTGTTGAGTAGCTTGTAACGCAATGTTGTATTGGTTTGATGTGTTTGAGTTGGGTGGTGGTGGATTTGGAATGGTGCTTGTTGTGGTGATGAGAGGCGTCGTCGTATTGATGATTGGGATTTGAGTGGTGGATGGTGCGATCGATATGCTTGGTCCTACAGAGACCATGGCTAATGATGTGGTGGTTGCTTGTGTTATTGGGATGGTTTCCATCTATTGTTGTGATATCGATGGAAATATGGAAGGATTTGGTATAATGCTTTGATTGATGATCGAGGGGTTGGTTTGATTTTGATGATTGATGTTTGTTAAAGGGGCAAGGTGATGTGGATATTGATGGAAAGGGTGGAAGTGGTGGAAATGTGAGTGGTGTACTCCCTTGAGGAAATGATGAAGATGTAGGGTCAAAGATTCCCCTAGTCCAAATAAGTCTCCTCCTTGCGAGGTTATAGGGAGAGAGGTTTGAGGTGTTATGTGAAATGATGGTGATGGGTCATTAGGATCATGAAAGGTAAGGGGGACATATGGATATGATGTATTTTGGGGTATGGATTTCCCCAAGATGGTGTTTGTGTCTAAATCTTGATTATTCATGAGGGGGTGTGTTTGTAGTGCATTGAGAAATGTGCTTCCCTTGTTAACAATGGGTTGAGTTGGAGAAACGGATGATGTAATTTGGGGGGTGGGTTGAGTGATGCTTTGGAATGGACGTGTGGATGAAATTGGTGGCATAACCCCAAAAGGTGATTCCACAATGGTGCTCACATCGAAATTGGAAGGGATTTTAGACCCTTGTTTTGCTAATTCAAGCATGTATTGTGAGGGATTGAGTCTCATCATGATGTTGATAATCCTATGATTCTCAGGATTTTGGAATATTTTAATGATCTCATCTTGTGTCATTCCAAAGGAATTATTAGTGATATCCTCTACTTGACCTTCCTCTTGAGGATTTTGTGATGATGAAGGAAAGTTAGTTAGGGGATTGCTTGATCCAATGGGATTCATTTTGGAATTGGTTTGACTTAGGTCACTTGAAGTGGATGTTTCTTTGTTGGCTTCCATGTTCCTCTTGTGTTGAGATCTAGTTTGAACCATAAAATGAGGTTCAAAAGAGAATATCTAGGATGATTTAAGGATCAAAAGGTGAAATTATGAAATGTGTGAAAGATGAATGATATGGATGATTGAACTCTTAGAAGATCTTAAGGGGATGCTAGACTTTTGGGACTTTTTTGGATTCTCTGATTTGTTTGGATTTTGATTTTGGATTCTTGTATTCTTGGATTTTTATTCTTGTATTTTTATTTGACCTTGATTTGATTTTGGATTGTTTTTATTTTGGATAATGAACAAATAGATCCCAAGATGTTGGATTTTATCTATGAGATAGACTTTCTCACAAGAGGATAATTTGACTGTGTAGGGAGAAGGATGCATCTACCCACACCTATTCAAAAAAGATGATAATTCAACTAAGCATATGGGGAAGGATGCATCTACATATACCTAGCTAAACAAAGTTGTTTTGATGACAATTTAACTAAGCATATGAAGAAGGATGCATCTACATATACCTAGCTAAACAAGATGATTTTGGTGACAATTTAACTAAGCATATGAAGAAGAATGCATCTACATATACCTAGCTAAACAAGATGATTTGATGTTTGATTCAAGGATTTTGATTTTTTTCAAGGACTTGGATTTGATGATTTTGATTTGCCAAAAAGTCTAGCATGAAGGATGATTTCAACATTTTCAAGAGTTGTTGGTGAGATGATTTTGGTTTGATGTTTGAAGAATGGATGGACGTTTTGATTTGATCCTATGTGTACCTAAAAAGACTCGTGTTTAAAAGACCTTGGTTTTGAAGAACACACTTTACTCTAAACAAGATGCTCAAATTCCCGAAAAAGATTTGGATTTTGACAATAATAGAACGAGTACAATTTGGGATTGTTTCTTGAAGCTCTTCTGTAAAAGTTGAAAAGAGATCTTTGTCTAAATTCGTAGAGCATTGAGAGATGCTTTTGATGTTCCTTTGGGCTAAGAGATTTTGAATTTGGTTTCCAGATTTTGATCTTGCATGAAATCATTTGAAGCACATGTGTGGGGTTCAATTGGTCTTAGCTTTGCTTAATGACTTCTTTTTACCACAAACAATTCTTGATTATTTTTCTTCAAACTAAATGTCTAATGTCCAAACTTCTTATCATCCCACAAAGTGTATTATGAGGAAATTAAGGAAAAAGTTTCCTATTGTTGACTTTAGTAAGCAAATTGAGATATAAATCCAAATGTTTAGAAACCTCTAAGGATTGACTCCCTAGGGAAAGCAATAACACATGAATTTTGTCAAAGATATTTGCTTCCTAAAGGGTTTGAAGTTTTGATGATAATGTTGAATGTTTGTTTCCAAATTTTTATGAACAAGAATAGTATTTTGTTTTCAAGAACAAGCACAACCCTATGGATATGAAAGACTGTATTTATTGAATCCCCACTTGGACAAGTCTAGCTACGCTTACTTTTAGTGAATGGTTAGATGCTTGACCCCACTGGCTCCCCTCCATGGCACTCACTTATACGGGGCAGCCAAGCATTAGTATCCATGAAACTCCCATGGCATACTTTCCATTTCTACTAAAAGTTGTAAGAGTGTGGGGCGGCTTTAGAACGACTATTTTTGCACCAACAAATAGATCAAGGATTTTGGCCTTTCTAAACAAGGGTTTTAATGTGGGAATTTCGTTCATGGGGGATCATCCATTCGACGAGAGACCATTGTTTCCCTTCTCGTTAGAATGACCATCGTGATACTTGCCTTTCAACAAGTACCCACACTTATATACTTGTTGGAAGTCACTTGGATTTAGTGTGTTACTGGTTGGGTCGTTCCCTTGAGTGATTACTTTTTCCCATAAGGCAAGCCCTTTAAGATAAACAAAAGAGAGCAAACATATTCGTAGTTCGATCGATCTTTGTTGAGAAACAAAGAGAGAACACATGCAATATGTTCCACTCACACTCACAAGATGTGTTCAATTTTAATCCCAAATGAAATGTGGAGGCAATCACTTTACCCAACTTAAGATCACCAAAAAGCCTTTTGATTCTCAAGATCACCATGAGGCACGAGAGAAGCGCATACGTCTTTTCGATGGTATTACTTTGGGTAAGTCATTACAAGACAAAGTAGCACATGTTCATTTTATCCTTTTCAAAGCAAGAGTGTCTTATTTTTAAGCACCAAATAAAGTGTGAAAGTTTCCTTGTTCAATTGTTACCTTTTAAACAAAATCTAGTGAGTTTGTCCTAAAATTCTTTTTAAGCCCTTTCTAGCAAAAATTGAAAACATTTGTAGTGTTCTTTTTAGAGCCCAAAAGAAATTTAGTATATCCTAAGAGCATAAAAGACAACAAATCCTTAAGAGAGATTATGAACTCTCCAAAAGTGTTAAAGAAACACAAAAGTGTTCAAAAACACTTGATGTAATGGGAGAATGATGTCATAGTGTTACTTTCAACCTCATTTTCCTCCACCTTGATTAGACCAACCTACAAAAACTAATTAGAACTACAAAATGAAGGTTAGAAAAACTAGATAGCAACCTAAAGCAATCAAAATGAAAAAGCACATGTCGAAATTGAACTAATTTAAACCTTTTACTTGCCTCCAGCGGCACAGTCTGCACAGGCGGTGCAGTTTGAGAAACTCGATGGTGCTATATGGCACCGCTAAATCTGCACGTGACACTCTACAGCAAAACAAAGAGCATGATTGTGTCAGAGTTTTACCTAGCAGTGCAGTTTGGAGTTTAAGAAAGTCAGCGACCTCGAATTGACCCAACGGCGGAGTTAGAAATTTTGAATTTTGGGTGGGAAAGACCAAGTGGTGAGGTTTGAAGTTTGAAGTGGTGTTGTATAGCGACGCTAGACTGTTAGCGGTGTTGTACAATGACGTTGGATTGCTAGTGGCGCAGTTCCATGTAGACACACAAAAACAGAGAAAAGCACAAAATTTTGTGAAAAAACGTGATTTAAACTTGAGATTTTCCCTCCTTCTAGTGCCAAAATGTAGAACCCCAATCCTAATACCTATAAAACACAATAAACAAACACATAGTTAGATCAAATGCAAGCAAGAATCAAGATTCCCCATGAAATCCATTAACAATGCTCAAACTAGGAAATAAAATGAAGAACACAATAAGAAAGCAATGAAATCCTAATTAAGCATGAAAACTCTTGATCCCATGGGGGAATTGGTGCCGATTTGATGTGAAAATTGGCCCTTTCCCAACTCCTATGATGCAATGTTGATGAGTGATGAAGGTTGATCCACTTTGTTGAAGATTCACTTGAGCTCCATGATGAAAAATCTGCATAACCTAGCTAAGATTTTGATAAAATTGATGGAGATAGATATGCTTGAGGATAAAATTGAGTATAGTAAACTTGCTCAAATTGTGGATGATCAAATGAGGAGAGAAACCTCTTATTTATAGAAAGACAAGATGGAAGAATTCCCAAAATGAAGCAATGTGGGACTAACCTTCAACCAATGGCCAAATGCCACTTGTCAAGATGTGAATGGGCAAAGGATGTGCACATTTTGATGAATGTGCCCATAAATGCCATTAGTTGAAATTTGAAATTAGTGAAATGACAAGGTGGAGGGAGAGCCAAATGGAGTAATGGCCACTTGGCTCAATGCAAAAGGACTTGTAAGATGAAATAAATGCCTTGTTGGAAGGACAAAGTCCACTTGGAGGGATTTTCAAATTTGGAAGAATATTCCTCTTTTATGCCAAGTTGAGAGAAAATAGGGATTTAATAAATTAATTAAATGTATTTTCATGTGCAAGTGGCAAAAGCTAGAGGATGGGACATGGATTAAGATTAGAATTAATCGAGATTTGATTAAATAAGAGAGGGTTAAGTGATTTGACAATTTTGACTTAGATTTTAGGGTTTAAATAAATCAAAGTTGAGAGGAAAATGATTTAGACTTAGTTAAATAAATATTTTGATTTATTTAACTAGAGGGGATGATGTTAGATTAAATCAAATAAGGTTTAATTTATTTAATTTAATAAGATGACTTTAGAGATTTAATCAAATAAAATGAATTATTTAATTAAATAAAGATCAGAGGATTAATTAAATAACATTGATTTATTTAATTAACAAAAGAGAGAAACTTAATCAAATAAATGATTTATTTAATCAAGAGAGGAAAATTGATGGATTTAATCAAATAAAGGTTATTCGATTAAATGGTTAGACAGAGGGATGATTTAGGATGAAATGGTGTTAGTGAAATCAGGATCAAATGTGTAATGTTAATCAATACATTTTACGTGTCTACATCATCATCATCATATCCTAAATTACTTATTGCAATATCCTTAAATTGTTCAATCTTTGGTATGAATTTTTGGCAGAAAAAATTAGGATTACTTGGATGCTTCTTCCATTCATTTTGTATCAATATATGTTCTTGAAGACACAAAAGTTAATAAAATATTAATGCACATAACTCACAATTATTTAAATAAGAAATTTTGTTAACTTTATTTTTTTTAAATGGTTTCCATTTTTATGTTGAACATGTAACAAGGAAAAATAAGCTCGAATTTTCAAAAAAATTAGCAGCTCTACCAACATCCATAATAAATGCTTTACTGTATCAACATATTCATTCACATAAGCACAGTATTGAGGCTCAATAACTGATATTCATTCAAATATAAGAAGAAATAAGTATGTTAAACATAAGAAAAATACAGAATGGTAACACAGTCATGGAGAATCTCTGATAATAAGATGTTCTCCATTATATTGCTTCAATTGATATATTAATAACAGAAGTCTTCAAAATGGAAATGATATATGATGATGATAATTTAAAACTAGGCCTTGGTTTCCTATTTATATAGGAAGCAACAAGCTACAGGCCTTTTACAAAAAGAAACAGCCTTTCATAACTACTTCTTTTACTAACAACTATTTAATTGGCATAATTAAGGAAATAACAAGACTTAAGACATTTTGACATATGGTTCCATTATTCAATGTAGAAGACTCGTGATTATTGATCTGGAAAAGTATTCCTCTCCATGATGAACGTCCAAATGCTCTCGCCTCAGTGTCCTATTCTTTTGAAACCAAATACTTTTCCTCCCACTGATACACCGTAAAATTTGATGGCCACTTATATTCCTGGATCTTTTGCATGTTTGCAAGATAAGTTTTCCATTGACTGTCTAGTAATGCCTTTGTATCATTGACAAACTTTAGGTATCTTGCATCAAGAACAATCAACCCATCCATGATTTCATTTAGCCTAGGAAGACCGGTATCATCATCCTCCTATATATGAGTTACACACTTATGAACAACCTAACTGAATTCTTTCTTCCACTTATCCAAGTCCTTCAACTGATCACCATCTCTCACTATTTCAGGTATATACCATTGTTTGCATGTATGGAATAAATCCATTCATGTTACAATCTTTTTATCAAACCCTTGTACATACTAAAATTCATCAATAATCATCTTCACAGTTTGTTTAGTTGGCTTTAATGATGTGGGTGCATCAGGATTTCTTTGTAGAACTTTGCATAACTTAGCCAAAGTGTGGTGAATAGGTTGCCACCTTTTGAACAAAGGATCTAATACAAGCATATGTGTCTTTATTTGATCCATTTCCTGTTGAAGTGTTTTATAACTATCATGCACATTCTCCAGTTTATCCATGATTTATTTTATCTTGTGCTCAAGAATCTTTTCCATAACTTCACAAATTCATCTTTTCACTTCATCTTGGGTTTGATTGTTGGCCTTCTTTACATCATCCACTTCCTTCTCTGGATTTTTTACCTATTTTGCATAAATGTTCTTCACAATATCCATTGGAGCAATAGCAGGCATGTATAACACCATCTCCTTGCTTTGTGAGGGTCCTGCTCTTCTTAATTGTTCTTTCATTTTGACATTCTCCATGAACAGTTTATTAACTTCATCATTTAGGAACCTTTGTTCCTTTTCATACTCCTTCAATCTATCTTCTAGTCCCTTAACAGTTTCTCAAGTGAACATGGGTGAATGCATGGTCATTGTGGCTGCCTCCAAAGGGGTGGTATATTGTATTGTCCTTACCATCGCTGCCCCTTTCATCCCTTGAATTACATCCAATAATTTTGGCTTCTATGTATTTTTCTGTTTGATCCATATGGCCAGGGTTTCAATCTTTGGGTTATACCCAGTTCCACTCACACCTTCATCGGAGTCAAATTCTACAACTAGCATTGGATCTTCCTGAGCCCGCACTTAATCAAGCAGAAACATTTTCTTTAATTCCAAGCCAGGTAAAATGAGCATATTTCTCTTCAAGACCATTTCTCTAGCCTTCTAGGGGCTAATTTCAATATTACATAAATTCAAGAAATGATAATCTGAGGAGCACAAATTTTGGCAGTATGTGTGGAGCAACAGGGCATCCATAAACTCTTATTATTGTAACTTTTGGGAGGAAGAACCAATCTCCAAAATTGTGTGTATGACCCTGCTCTGGTCTTAAAGCCAAAGGTATCACTAGTTGCAACATTTTGGTTGACAATATTGGTATTGCATACCCAAGAAATCGAAGGATTATGTGTACAAAGTCTTCATAGGATACAACAAAGCTTGAATTCTTGCACCAACTGTCCCAAATATAGCACCATTTCTAGACAAGTGTGGGATTCCCTTGCTCATCTATTGTAGCCAAGTCCATTATTTTAGTCCAATGGTCCCTATTATGGTGCAATATCAGATGACACAGTAGGGGATAGTGTCTAAATGTAATCGGTGCTCTATCCTCTATAACTTGGGAGAATTCGTCATCTAACGCCTTCTCAAGGTATGAAGCAAAGTCATATTCAATATTAGTTTCAGGGTTTTGAATTCTCATGGCCATCATCATTAGGCCTATTGGAATTTTATCTTGAGCATCTATCCCCAACACTTTGCAAAGAGATAAATATGTATTCACAAAGTAATACTAAAAATTTGTCACATTAAATGGTTCAGTAGTGGTAGTAGAGATGGGGAATGTTTTGTTACCAATGCCTCTTTTCATATATAGGGGTACCTCATCACTTCTATAAGTCTTTTTTAACCTAGCTTAATCCTCCTCACTTTTTTGCAGGTTTATCTTGGTCAGAGCCTCCTTGTTTAAGCCAAAACACTCAATGATAGCTTTTATGGTTACTTCTACCAATATTGTGTCATTTGGAAACCTTACTATTTTGGTAGTTGAGTGACAGTGTTTGGCTAGCAGTATGATAAATTCTACATCAACAAACACATTTGGGACAATCAACCTTGCTATATCCAACATCCAAGCATTTCACACTAGAATCTTCTCATTTCTCTTACTGTAAAAATACCAAAATAGGTCCCATCCAAATTTGGAAATAAGGGCATCCCTACAACTTTGTGCGGTGTCCACGAGAAACTTATTATTACCCTATTTAGTATACCCTAGAAGTATATCTAATATGGATTGATGGAGTGGTCTCTTCTTTACTTTAGGTTCTTCATCTTTAATTTTCGGCTGACTTTCTTTTACTTCTGATTGTTTTGTTTTAGGATGGAGTTCTTTATTCTTTATTTTAGGTTCTTCATCTTTAATTTTAGGTCGACTTTCTTTTACTTCTGATCATTTTCTTTTAGGAGCCATGTTTCAATTTTCTCTACTATGGATTCAAATGACAAAACCTTGAAAGATTTTTTATATGTTATAGAGCTCTTTCAAAGAGTTTTCATGCACTTACCTGAGTATTTCATGCTTACAGGACTTCTTCTTCTCATATCCTTAGCTCCTTCCATGTTAGTGCACTGCAATTGAGTACAATAATTGGAAAATTCACTTATCTTTGGATGGCCTGGTATTTAGTCATATTAGTTTTGGCAACTCTTAATAATTTAATATCATTTAATTTTCACAACTGATGTGATTTTTTGCATGTATTGGTGTAAATTGTAATAATTCCACGATTACTGTACTACCGATGTCTCTTATTATACCTGTTGCGGTATGGCAATGTTTTTCCCTTCCCTTCTGTTGTTTATCGCACTACCGCCTTGCTCAAGGCTTCTTGTTGTGAGGTTGTGGTGTATACCACTCTACCGCATATGTTGCTCACCTTCCTAGCAATATAGCGAGGTATGCTTTTGATCATTACATGAAGAGTGTCAATGAGACAATCTTCTTTGTCTTACCGATATCTTAATGTCTCATCGACATTAGATCTTATGTTCCTCTGATGTTGGTTATCGGTGTTGATGAGACAAGTTAATATCTCTTGCCGATATGCCACTATCTCATCGATATTTTCCTTCGACGGTATTTCCTTATATATTGGTGTAACTCTACCATGTCGGGGAGACTTGTGATTATCACTACGGTATAGCAGTGTTTTACCCTTCCCTTCTACTATTTACCGCACTACTGCCTTGCTCAAGGCTTCTTGTTATGAGGTTGTAGTGTATACTACTCTACCACATATGTTGCTCACCTTCCCGGTGGTATAGCAGTGTATACTTTTGATCATTACTTGAAGAGTGTCGATGAGGTAATCTTATTTGTCTTACCGATATCTCAATGTCTCATCGACATTACTTCGTTATATCCAAGGGTTGTGTTTTTCCGAGCACTTGTAGATATACCTTGTCAATGTGACATAAGTGATTCTCCTCGATATGCTCGTATCTTGTTGAAATTTCATTGATTTACATCGTCGATGAGACATATAAATAAGTCTCTTTGACATAAATGTGTCTAAACCAGTGCTAAACCTGGAGCTAAACTCGAAGCCAAAGTCGGAGCTAAAAGTGGTGCTAAACTCGAAGCTAAACTCGAAGCTAAAGGCGGTGATCAAGGCGGCGCTACACTCGAAGCTATTATTAGCGCTAAAGATGGTGTTACTTTAGGTGCTAATTAGTGCCTAAATTAGCGTCGACTTGTACTGATCGCCACAATAAATGCCAAAAATTATGCCATCCTGATAAATAACGCTGACGTTTTCAAAAAATTGCCAAAACATACATTAAAACAGGGTGATCCCATAATAGTGGTTTACAATTTTTGGCCAAACTGGACACTGAAATTATTATTTTTAACTAAATCTTCACATTCGGGCACCTATAACGGCTAAACCGTGAGGAATTTGAAGATGGTGCAAACTAGAGTCTCATCAAATTTTGTTTGTAGATTCTAAAAATATTTTTTTCAAAATTTTTGGAATCAAATTGCACTTCTTTTTCCATCTCCCACAAAATTGATTTTTGGAAAACAACATTTTTAAAAGTGGCTACTTAGTATAGCATAACTTTTTTCCATGAAGGATAAAATTCTAATTCTTTCAAATTTAGATTTGTAACTCTGATATCTAGTGCTTCCACTTGGTTAGATAGTTTTTATTGAATATTTTTCCTTAATCAAGTTTCAAAGTCAAACAAATTACAATTCAAACATAGTCGTCATTATGCGTAACTTTTTTGTATATGTCAAAATTTAATTTAATTTTTTGTTTGATCAAGGACTTAATATCGGTGCACTCATATTTTTCAAAAAAAAAAAAAATTGATAATCTTCTATTTTTCCACATGTGAAGAACAAAGAAATTCATTTTCGATGAAAACCTATGTTTAATAAAACTTAAAAATAAATACATAACAAAACCAAAACATATTAAAATTATATTCATTTTAATAGCTTGTTCGAGGAATACCATAATCATTTCCAATAAATTTTAAATGAATTCATTTGATCCCCCAAAAGCTAAATCAAAAGTGATTTTTTATCACATTTTGATAGGTGTAAAGGAGACGCATTTATAGGTATGGTTTAAAACTAGCGAGGTTCTATCCAAGGGGGTTTGATCTAAGGTGATTTGATCAAACCCTCTTCAATTGGAATCCTTAAAATGGAACTTTTTAAGGCTTAAATCATTATATTTTCTAAAAATATGTGATTTCAACTAAAATTTGTTCCTCTCAGGAATTGTTCAGTGGGTGGAAGCAAAAAAATGGAGCAAATCACAGGGATTTGTTATAGTGTATCAAGCTGAAGACCTCAACACATATCAGTCACTTAAACTTCATTATTAATTTTTAGCCCAATGTTACCTACATAATTTGCAATAAGTTCGCCCTTATCACTTTTTATACTCCCTCCACCATCATTGCTTGGATTTGATTTTTGAAGCCACATCAAAATAAAGTTTGACCCACCTAGCCAATAGTGTCTTCTATCTTACTGTATTTCTCAATCTTTGATTATTGAAATTTAAAATTTGTATATCTCTATTTACCCCCAATCCTCTAATGATTTAGGAAGACATGTATATTTTTTATGACCATAAACTCTACATTCTTCAAAATAGCTCTACAAATCAAAGCAGAAATGTCATCTTCATTTTGAGATCTTTCCATAAATAATTGATTATTCATTTCTTCCCAAACTCCTCAAATGAATATACAAAAATAAAATATTTCAAATTTTCTTTAAAGATCAAATAAATTTTTATACATAATTTATATAAAAAAATATTATCATGTACATCTATATAATCTAACTTGTTATTTCTTAAAATAAAAGTTAATTTTTTTCTTTGAAAACAAAACAACACATGGAGATTCAAAAATGCTAATGTCCAAATCAAAGTTATTCACAAAATATTGAGCCTTTGACAAAACATGGTTTGTTTTTCTGTAGTGTCCCTCCTGTTGCTACCATGTGTTTTAGTTTGCTTATGTTCATTTGCTAGTTGTTTACCTGTTTTGGATACTATATTATATTTCTTTTAGTTACGACACAAATGTTATGTTAGTTGTCATACTTTGTGGATGATACATTTGATATCGTGATCATCTGGTTATGTTCATGTGATGACATTATGATTGACATGTGTGTGTGTTATGGTATATGTTGTTTCTGAGTTTTAATGAGGTTATTGTTGATGGGTTTTTTGCACACTTTCTCAACACAGGAAGTACACGAATGCACTACCTCTCTTGAAAGGAAATTTCCCATGGCAAGTTGTTGAAAATCTCCCCAAGGTCTCTCGGGTGTCAGGTCATGACTTGCATGGAATTCCTCAGTTGATTTTGATGTGATTTTGCTGGTAATCATAGGGCGGACTTACGTAGCTGGATGCAAGGTGGATCTTCAAATACGAAGTTTCTGAGATGGAAGTTGAATTTCACTTCGTTGTAGGTTCGGTCAGTGGTCCAAAACTCCGATGTTTCTTCAGTTTTGGCTTTACAATGTGTAATGAACCTTGGTATAGGTTATTTCTAAAAAAGGGGAAAAAGAGCGGGGAAGATGGAAGGTTCCTAGACCTGTAACTAACTGTGAACAGTAATCATGGAGTTCTTGCAATGGATAGCTTCCCAGAAACAATATTCCACTTAACCAGAAATCTCACAGTCTCGTGGAATTTGTGCTATCTTCTAAGGTCTGCAAATATTTCACCTTTCATTCACCGTTTACATGCATGACCAAAGATGAAAGTGAGGAGAAACTTTGAATTTAAGCCTAGACTAACTTTACACAGCCATCTACCAGCAGCAAATAGCAAAAAGTATGGACTAAGAAGGCATCTACACAGCAGGAATTTTCACAACTACAAAACAGCATTTCTAAAATCTATCAAAGCAAGAATACAGCTAACTAAAACAGCAATATAAATCTAAGTAAAGCATCTAACAATGGAGGTTGAATCAAGTAACATGTGAAAAACTCAGAAAATGCACCAAGTCAATATATTTTCATTATAAATTTTTGCAGCATGTCTTTACAACAACTCAACTCCCTTTGCAAATGAGAGGAGAGCCCTATTTATAGTGCCCAAAAATTCAAATGAATGGCCAAGATTAATTCTCA
This sequence comes from Sequoia sempervirens, assembly GCA_007258455.2. Lineage (NCBI taxonomy): Eukaryota > Viridiplantae > Streptophyta > Pinopsida > Cupressales > Cupressaceae > Sequoia > Sequoia sempervirens. Next base: position 419,788,560 of record VDFB02086081.1, read on the forward strand.
TTGTGTGGCCAAGATTCATTACAAAATAGGGTTTCACCAACCCTCAATATATTACAATTTAAAATTACATTTTGTCTTCTTCCCTATTTTGTCCTCTAGTGACAGCACTGTAGCTTTTTTGTCCTTTTGTTGATTGTTGTTTTACTGTAGCTACTCCTTGGGGAGCTCTTCACTGCCAAGAGGGTTGTCCTCTTGCTTCTTTGAAGCTATATATTCCATGAATTTCAGGATGACCGACTAGAGCTTGTCTACCTCAATAATCTCGTATCGCAACATTTGATAGCTCCATTCTTTGGCATTATCTTCTAGCTTTTCCAGTCTTCATCATACTTCGCACCCTGATCCCTAAACAGCTCTGATTGATGGAAGGCATGGGCAGCAAAACTCATGAATTCCACCGTTATTTCACTAGACATCCCGTCCTCCATCTTCTTCTGGAAGTAAGGTTTTACCTTTTCCGGATCCATTTGCACTATGGGCATGTCATACTCCGTCATCAACTTAAGATAATGAGCGCGTTCCACTCTGATTTCCTTGATCCATTCGATGTCCGGATCCGCTTTACTCATTATTTGCTCCAACCTTTCCTTCCTGTTGTCAAAGTCCCACCGCCACACATCCATCAACCAGTGATTGTCCTTGTCGAACGCAAGCTCCTTTTCCCATGTGGATTTTGGCAACTAAAGGATAGCCTCGATCTTTGGAAAGGTGGAGTCGTATGTTGCAGGGAAGTCGGTGCAGAGCTTCCTCAAATATTGCAGTAGATCCAAGAACTTGTTGGTTGTCCGAATAGCCCGGCTAATACCCACGTTCCCGACATACAGGACCTATCAGAACTAGCTCTCTGTAGTCTTTTCCAAGTTCTTTCTTCTCTCCATCTTATCAATTTGTTCTTTGGACAGCAGTTGGGGTGGATCCATGGACGTGGTAGGCAAGTCATCCACCGAAGACCATTACTGGATATAATCCGTCAAAGCAGCTACCTGTGCTTTAAGTTCATCTTTTGAAACCTTGTCCTGCTTTATCAGATGCACCACTGTAGCCACTAATTCTTCAAGGTGCCCCACCTTCTAGTCTCTGGTAGCAGTTCCCAAATCAAGGGTGGATATGTTGTAGGTTATTCCCTCCTGGCCTACCACATGTGTTGTTATTTGCACAGCTCAAGACCTAGAGGCATCCATCGTTATCCTGGATCTAATCTTAGGCTTCTTCTCTTTTCTAGTTGTAATTTGTGCTCAGGCTAAGATAGCTTCCAGCCTCGCTCTTGGGTCCTTTAGTATAGGAGTTTTCTTTTCAAGCTGCCCCTCCAGCCATTCATGCATAATAGCCTTCTCTTTAGGTGATTCATGATCACCTTCACCCCCCTTGGCTAAGGTTTATGTTTTCTTATCTTCTGGGGCCCTTTCTTCCTCCTTAGTGGTATCTCCTTCTTCTTCATCGGAGTCCTGGATGAACACAAGGCGCTTAATAGGAGGCTTGGTGGATAATTGTTGTCTGGGACTTTCTTTGTTTTCCATTTCCTTCCCCTCCTTTCCTTCGGTTTTCCCAACCTTGTGTGTGTGCTCCTCGGGCTGCTCAATTTTGAGGCTCTTGACAGCTTGAGCCTCACCCTCAAGTTTATCCTCTTGTTTCCTTCCTTCCCTAAGAGGTGACCTTTTTGCCTCTTCTCCAGTACCCTTCGGCTGTCGGGCCATCTCTTCCTCAAGATCATCATCAAAGGCCTCATGATGACCCTACCACCGGTATCCTCCTCCTCATCCCCGCTCTTGGAAGAGCTTGTTCCTTCTTCCCCATAGGTCACCCTGTCGATTATGTGGTCTTCATACTCGAGGTGCTCATGGTATTCATCGGCCTCCTCCTCAAATGACCTCAAGGCTTCTTGCTCCCGTTTCTCCCATTCCTCGGAGATTAACATGGTGGCCTCCATAGCCGGTGGCCCCATCAGGGGTTGCGAAGGTTTAGCAGTAGTGAGGACCTGCCCAAGGGCTGCTTGAAGAGTGGGATCCATAATGATCTAGGAGAGCTCGGAGGGGAGATTCTGCATATGTCTTGAGAGGGCCTCAGGCACGGTGGGAATGGGTATTGGTGTCGGAATTGCAACTAATGGGAGTGATGTAGTGGGTGACATGGCAACGGAGGAAGGAAGAGTGGTCATGACAGAGGAAGAGTCAATTACTATCATAGGCTCAGTCGGAGGTGAAGGGGCAAGATGGACAGAGATGTCCACTGCTGGCGAGGATGTGGCGACCATGGCTAGGGAGGCAGATAATGGGGCAGTCAAAGCAGGGAGAGCCAAAAGAGGTTTTCACTGCTCTACATCTTTTGCTTCTTCCCCTTGGATTAGGAGCTGCTCTGTGGTGCCTCCTATTTTCCTAAGCCTCTTGGAAGGTGAGCCTCCTGGATCCTTCCTTGTATAAACCTTGGGGTCAGGAGATTGCTTCGTTTTTGTCTCTTTCCTCTTCTTGGATCTAGTAACCGGAGGAGACTTAGATGTCCCACCTGTTGAAGTTGTAGCGGAGACATCCTCCATGGCACTTGGTTCACTTTTGAGTCCCTCATATGTCAGGACCACCCCTTGCTGTTTTAATCAAGCCACTCGTCCATCAACCCACTCCTTGGTACGGGCCAAGATTGGCTTGGTTATAATATCGAGCTCATCGACCTTCTGTTCATTCCAGTCTATTGTTGGTATCGGCAAGTTGGTGACTGTGGGGTACCTGGGGTCCATTATGGTGCTTTCATCCTCTTCGACTTGATTTGGTATGGGAAATGGTTGCACCTTTCTTATAAAATGCGTAGTCATCCGCATATAGTGCCTTGCACGCACTTCCTTATCATCCTGACAATCCCCCCAAGAGTCCTCAATGTGGTGCAGATGAGTGAACCCCGGTCCTAGTGCCTTCCTTACATGCCCATATGGGTCCATTCACAGGCGAGCAGTGTGCAGGTGAAAATGATAATCTTTCAATTCTTTCTCAGAGTTACCAGTGCATTGGGAAGTTTGTAATTTATACATGCCCTGACCAAGGGTCATGGGATAAGACATTCCTGCTATGTGTTTGCAGCTGAAGATTGTCTGTATGTGTTGGAGCTACCAAGAAAGCTCCAATAGGATGATCCGGTCGTTGGGGTATCGAGGCAACTTGTTTGGCCTTTCGGTGAAGCCTTGTGCATGGATGTATGTGAACTTTGGATATTGAATGAAGAGGAAGGCGTACTGCTTCAAGAATGCCCGAGCACTGTGGGAAACCCTTCTCTCAAAGTCCCCAGCAATCATTCTGATGATATGGCCAATGAAGGCATCATTTACCCTGCAATATTCCTTCTTGAAGTTTCAGTATTGGAGCTGGGGGTACCTATCATAGGCCTTTAGTCTTCGACCTTGCTCCTCATCGGGTGCCACAAACAACCCGTTGTACTGTCTCTAATCTGCCAAGGAGTAGACGAGATATGAAGTCATGTAGAACTTTGAACTTTTCTTGACATTGACGAACTGCTCATGGAAGCAGTCGCTTATTATACCTCCCCAGTAGAACAAGGTCTTTGTGGTGACGTCCTCATTCCCACAAAGGATCTGTTTGATGAAGTACACCATCCACTCCTAAAAGAAGGTAGTCGTAGGGAGACCCATAACCCTGCTTAGCATCGTGACCAAGTCATAGTAATCTTCATGGAAATCACTATGAAAGAGTTCGTGAGGAACCTTCACAGCGCTGCCCCATTTTTCTTTAAGCCAATGTTGATTTATTAACCTTTTGCAGCCTGTCAGGTTGTCATTCCAAGCTGCCTGGCATTCCTCTATGGTAGGTGTTTCCATTTCTTGAAAAGTGGGAATATGGAAGGTCTTTGTGATTCCCTCAGTCGACATGTCAGTGAGAATGTTATGATCTCTATCAATTATGGTCCTTGTGTCTGGTTGATACGCCTGTCGACAAGCCATGACCAATTCAGGGGCCACAAGGGATGGAGGGAAGCCCGTAGCTTTTACAATTCCACTTTTTCTTATCAGCCTCGCATTCTTGGTCATTGGATTGACCCTGACCCTTTGTGTAAACTCGTCAATATTGACATGGCCTATATTAGTGTCGGTGATTTATTTCCAATCCGTGGCAACCTTTGAATGCAGAGGTTCACCCTGGAACTCATACTTCATTTGGTCCTTGTCCTCTTTTCCTCGAGGATTCTTGCCTGACTTCTTTCCTTTGTCCCTTTCCACAGCTGCCCCCGAAGGTCCTGCACCCAATTCCATATATTCTGCAAGCAAAGGCACAGTTAGATCATGAAAGTCTTCAGGTTAGTTAAAATCCCATGGGCGAAGTTAAATTTAAATAATTTATCATTCATAAAATGATACTTCTATTTCCCGATGTCATTAATCTTTTAGTTGAGGGCTTTCGGACAATCCGGGCCCGGAGGCCCGGACTTCCCTGGCAGGAATGTTGTTTTGGAAAGGCAAACAGGGCGGAGTGATCTGAGAGATTTCTACCGACCGAATTTCGATAGTTCACAAGGCTCGTAATGAAGAGGGTCGAAATTAAGCATGTGGGTCGAGATCAGATTTGAAAATTGAGGTCATTTGGATTGATTTAGGAGCATCTAGAGCTACAAGGCCGGAAAGCCGTCTGGAGTTGGATGTTTAGAACGGCCGAGCAGAAATGGAGTTCTGGGGATGGAACTCCGGGGTCCAGGACCCAGTGGTTCCAAAGGCGGCTGGCCATTTTGCAATTCTAAAGGGTTCGGGCCTGAGGAGCCGGGAAGTCGTCATGCCTTTGCCGTTCAGGATGGCTATCGTCGGTAGGAAGTCCGGATGGGGAGGCCTGGCATATCGGACCTGACACTTCAGTTGGAGTTGGATTTTCACTTTGAGTTTCATGACGATCGGGAAGGTGGAGCCTGGAGTTTGGAAGGGCGGGCAAGATTTTCCATTTTTTGAGCGGCAGAGATGGGACGGAGTCCTGGATGGCGGAGCCCGGTGCGGTCGAGGACGCTGAAATCTGATGCTTGGAACCATCGCAGCAAAAGGGGGGCCGGGACCCGGGAGGCAGGAGGATGTTGCGCATTCGCCATTCACAATGGTGAAGATGACGCAGAAGCCCACAAATAGAAGTCTGCGGACCGGAACCCGGGGACCTAGAGGGCGGTCGATAAATGTCAACTGCAGATGGCGATTTGCTAGGTAGGCCCCGAGGATCGAGCGGATGGGACCCTTTCGCCATTAGAGAACGGCGGGAGCGTGGTAGACTCCCGGACGCAGAAGTCCGGAGGCGTAGGCCCGGGAAGCCAAAATGGAGGTCGTTTTAAGACTTAAGTTTGCGCGCAAGACGACAAACCGCCGGCGGAAATCTAATGGTCCAGCCCATGAGACAATGCGGCTATTTTGAAAATTGTGGTTATTTTGGTAAGTCCCGGCGGTGAAAGAAGAGCTCAGGCTCGGGAGAGGCAAATGCACCTGCGCAAAGTACAGCCACGCGCAGATGAAGCTTCGGATTGATCACGGGGGTGTTACAGAGGTTTTCTCGAGTTTTGAGAACGTGGGTTTTATGTGTTGTGTCATGTTTTATCTTTTTAATGCATTTTAGATCTGGGCTGCTTGTCACTTTAGGTTTAAAATCATGAAAAAATGCTCGGGGAGGGAAAATAGTAAACCTACCTCGGACACTCGATGCGGCAAGGTGTGAAATCCACTCACAATCAGCAAGCGACAACAACAGGTGCGAGGGCGATGACTGACGAAGACAAGGATCCTCTCTGGAAAGCACTTTGACCACTCTCTGTAACACTGACAAGTGAGAATGACAGGTTTGGGCAAGATATTTATACTCCATCCACCATTAATGGTCGTATTAAATGCAAGTACAGCGAGCAATTGGGTTGGTGGATTCAAATCCACAGACGGCGGCGGGAGGTCCGGGGCCTGGCGGCCGGAAAGACGCGAGGCAGTGGCCATCTTGGAAAATTCAGCTCAGAAATCACCGGCGGCAAAGAGGAGGTCGGGGCTCGAAGGGCGGAGTTCCCCTAGAGGTTCGCCGTTGGGAACGACGAAGCCCTCACAGAATTCCGGAAGCAGAAGTCCGGAGGTTCGGGCTCGGAAGGTTCAAAGGCAGCCAAAACTCTTGCAATTTTTCACCAGACGGAGAACAGGGATCCGGGACCCGGGGCCCGGGAAGGCAGAATCCATCCACCGTTCGGGATGGCGAACACGACGAGGAAACCCGACTAGGGAAACCCGAAGGGGTGGGCCCGGACGGGCCCAAGGCCGCTGGCAGAGTCAAACTGCCAGAGAGACTCTGCAAGACCCCAAAACTTTGACAAAATTAAAAGGGACAAGTACGGTCAACTTATGATGAGACCTTGGAGGTATGCTGACCACCCATGACACCAAAATGGGGCACGCAAAATGAGGCGGTGCCAAAAATGACCCAGCAAGGCGAAAGAAAAAGAGGGTCCCCATTCCAAACGGGGCATGTGTGCTGAGGGCACAACAGTTATCATGATGTAATTATTTTTTATGATATAATGATGCTCGTCACTCTTGGTGAAGGAGACAATGTAGCATTACTCACTTGTGAGTACCCTTCTACACTGTGACTCTTCTTCACAGTGTGTTTCTAGATATATGATGATATGTTTAACAGTGTTGTTTTATGCAGTTTGCAGGTACCAGGTATCAGTTCCACCTGCTTGTCAGGTCTGAGCATGCCCTAACCTGATGGAAATATGTGGTTTCGGAGATAGTGTCAGGTCCGTCATTAGCCATTGTTCTTCATTGAATGAGTATCCATTTGTCACCCGTTGTTGTTTTGTCATCTAGTTTCGTCGTGTCATTCTTGTTTGTGTTGTTTTGTTTAGAATTAAATTAATTCAATTAAACGGTTATTTAATTAACAAAATTGATTTAATGTAATTTTTATTTAAATGTTAGATTAAAAATGTTTATGTTTATGGTTTAATTTATTAAATTAAATTAAACAAGTTATTTATTTAAAAGTGAATGTAATGTTGTGTAAAGGTAATTATTTAAGTTCAATTGTTGAATTAATTGTGCAAACTTAATTTATGTGAAAAGTAGATATTTTGATGAGGTAGTTTTCAACAAGTATAAATAAATATTTGAAAACTTGATTTTGAGTTAAAAGATAATATCTTAGATATTTATTAGTTAGAACTGATTGATCAATTTTGAATGCATTATTGACAATCAGATAAGTCTTATGACTTTGAGTTAATTAAAAAAGGGAATTAAAAGCTTTGTTTGTGCAATTTTTTCACAGAAAATTGATTTTGGTTGTTGGGAAGAAAACTTTCACGACAATTTTTGGAAAAGCCTCTTCTCTGAATTTTCTGGTTTAAAGTTTTGTAGACAGTGGTTTTTGAAGGAATCAGTGCTCTTGGGAAATAAAGAATTTTAGGTTTACTAGTGTTGGCTTCTATCTCTGTTAGTTTTGGGATTATAAAACAAGGTTTTCTTCTTTAGTCTTAGTATTTTCTTGTATAGAAAACTTCCATATGAATTTTGTGCCATATGATCTTTCTTGTGGTTGAATCTGTTGTTGAATCATCTACAAAAACATCAAAAATAAAATTGTTGTTGATAAGAAGAGAAATAAATGAGAAAAAAGTTATAAGGAAAAGAAATCAAAAAAATACTAGATGTAATAGAATTGGCTTTATCTTCTTTCCTTACGTATGTTGAATCATGAGCTCTTTAGGATCGGGGACATCCATCTCCATTATTAAAGCCCCTGCAACCAATCTAATTATAGTCTCTACTTTTTGTTGCCATGCAAATTGCTTAATGGATTCTTTTAACTTTGGTTGTCATCCATCTCCTTTGTAGGGGCATTCTTGTCATTTCCTTATTCTTTTGCCATATAAGATTTACGTACTTATCTCTGCCTTGGATTTTTGCATCATTATCTTTACTCCTTGTTGTCTCTAACTATCTCTAGTTAAGTCGTGTTACTGAACTTGATTGTTGATTTTGAGTCTTAATATGAAATTTCAGATTGTGGTGAATCTTTATGGTAGCTATTCACTTGTTTGGCTTAGACCACTGTATTTTAGTCAAGATGTACATAGACTAGGAACATTTTTCCATTACATATGTTCCTTTTTGCATGATATCATACTTTCAACCATAATTTAGCTAAAGATTCATTCTATTTGGATTGTGAATATGATTCGATTTGTTTGTAAAAACTCTATAATATGTAATTCGTAATGCTTTCTCCCTGCACCTTTATTGCTTTAAAATATGTATGTTACCTTGCGCTATACTTGCAATACAACGCACTTTATTATAAAGTTAGAGATTGTTCAGTATTTTCTAAATAACTTGTAGCTTGTAATCTTTGCATGCAATATAATTTATTTGTTATGTGATGTGTTATCTACACTCAACAACTTACTGTTTGTATGACATGTATTCTCCCTCTCTTAACCTGTCTTTGGTGTAGTTACTATTTTCTGAACTTTAGCATGTTAATTGGAGTTTATCTTCGAGTTTCCCCAATACATGCAGTTGTAATCAATTGGTTTTGTTTTATTTATTGAAAATAAATTTGGCTAAGCTTTAATTTTCATAAATGAATGTCATAATATGCATTAGATTTGAATGACTATTATATAAGTTGATTAGTATATGCTATATGCTATAAATTTATTATATGTTAAAGAGGAAAGATCATGGGTTTATTTTGTTATAAATATGACATTTATTTATGTTATGTATAAATTATTATAACTTATGGCTTATATAGATTTTATGGTGTTATATGATGAATAATATGTATATATGTAAATAATTTAATAGTGGTTATGTTATCCATTATGAGTGAGTAAGTAATTCTTAGAATTTTGTTTTAAAGATTGTGGCTTGTAATTTGTGTATAATGGGATTATTATCTAAGCTATTATTTTATTATGGTTTTGGTATCAAGGAAGTTTTTGAGGTTAAATATCTTGTTGTGTTTTGGGATTCTCTATTATTATAATTATTTGATTTGTAAAAATTTAAGATTACATTTGATATGTAAATAATTTTGGCAATGTTTTGATTGTGAAGGAACGTTATGATTTTGGTCCATATGTCTTCCTGAGACTTGTATGTTCTTTAAAGAATTCATTGAGTTAATTGAATTTCACAATTCTTGTGTGTGATTTGTTATGGTCAGGTCATGCACATTGTTTATGATAATGTGGGGAATGAGAGTATGATGTTTTATGTCTTGAATAAAATGTGATCATACCCTATTCATATTTGTGCATGTTGTTTATCTTATATGTTATATGAGTTTTCTTTTTCTTATAGGAAGAGTGGCTTTCATTAGGGGCCAGAACCGTAAGAGGTTGCTAGGATAACCTACCAAAAGTAGTTAATCGAGTGAAAACCTAATTTAATGTACATGGGGTTGGGTGATAATTATAATATTAATCAGATAATTTGAATGCCTCACCTAGTGTCTTAATGCTTGTTTAGATTAAAGGTAGGTTGAGAAGGCATGGAATGGCTTAGTCATCTACCTTGTCTTCCTAAAAGGTAATCCGACTCCACATGAGTTTGTCTAGGGGCCGGGAATCGGTAGAGACTGCCAGGGTAACTCTGGATGAGGGTCGGTAGTCTAGGAAGATTCACTAGGGTAACCTAGAACAACTATGTGATGACACTTTGTCCTGAAGCACGTTTGTAGTCTCTTATGTAGAGTTAACTAGTGTATTGTAGTCGTCTCTAGAAGTATATGTTGTGATTACTATGGTTTGATGTGGTCATGTCGTTATGTGATTTTCAACCATGTGATGTTATGTTCTATTATGTTGTATGCTTTATTTTACTTTAGTGGACCTGACATTATCTCCTAGCACGGGGGAGTGGGTCTTTGGGTACGTGGTTGGGAGGAACGTGCTCTATCTTCCATTGGGTCCCCTTGCAGGTGATGCAGTGTGTGGATGATTTGTACTTGTAGCAAGTTTTTGTTTCTTCATTGTTCGTGATGAACGTTGAACGTGTTCATGGATGTGGATGTTAGTTATGATGAGATCATTATCTTCTTTGTATATTTACCTTATGTGTATGAGTGTACTCATTGTTTTGACAATATGATGTATCGAGATTTATTATAATCTCACTTGATGTAATCTGGTTATGTAACTTGAATTTATAGAGTTTATGAAATTGGATCATTCATGATTATGATATGCCTTTATGTTTTATGACTTTGATATTATGACGTGATATTCTTATTTGTAAATGTTTAAGTAACGTCGTCTTGGAATCCTAAGAACGTTTGTGTAATCGAATGACTTTTTTTAAAAAAAATTATTTGGTTAATTTGTTACTTTATGCTTAGTTTTAATGGATTCCCTGGTGGGACGTTACATTTTCAATGTATGTAACCCCACTATCATTTAGAATCTTACTACAAGGAGATTCTTATTCTTAATGTTTCTAAGTTGTTTTCTAAGATTCTTATTCCTAGGAGACAAAGTACACCCAACATGAATCTTCTGTGGGTAAGGACTTTTCATAAGCATATGTACAACCAAGATTGATGAAAACATTTAAGGGATTCAAAACCATACAAATAATAAAAAGAGAGATCTTTTATGAGTGTCTTAGATTTTGGGAATTTTTACAAAGTTTATGATTATTTTTTAATTTTTAATTATTACTGGTTCAAAAGTTTTAATTAATTATTTTTTAAATGTAAATGAGTTAAATATGATTATTTTTTAATAATAATAAATATATATTATTTTTGTTTAGTCAATTGAAATATTTTTTTGATATTTTTTAAATAATGATAGAATATGATTATTTTTTATATAAAAAGCAGCAAAACAAGGGTGGTGTCCCATTAATACAAGGAACCAATGGCCATCCACAGTAGACAAACACTAACAGCACAGTAATAGTAGGTCTAAAAACCAAACCATCACCCTAAGCAGATCATATCAAAAACAACTCAAAAAACTAATATAGCTACTAATAATGTCCATCATGAAAGCATGATTTAAAACCACCATAGATATAGACCACCAAGGGCCATACCAGTCATAGAGGAAAATAAACATAATAACAATGTCTTTAATAGAACAAAACATAAACGAAGGTTGATTCAGCCAATCCCAGTAAAAAAACCTAAACCCACCAAAGACTAATCTTTTTTACCACTGCATGACTTAACTAAAGTCATGGTAGCCCAATCTTCAGTGAGGAACCTAAGTAGTTCCTTGTTGATGGCTTCTTCCTCCACATCGTTTGCAGACTTGTCCTTCTATAGCAGATATAACGTAGTTGCGGACCTGTGCAAAATCTTCAAGGAAAAACGAGTAACATCCTATAGTCTTTTCTCCAAACCCTCGATTTTGTTTTTCAAATTGAAAAAATGGGAAGGAAATATTATGGTGATTCCTAAGGTGATTAAGGAAATTGAAATGGTAGTAGTAATACATACCGCATCTTCCTTCAAGGGTGAATTATTTCATCACCACCATGCAAACTCTGTCCCAAGGATCAAGAAGCGCCTCATGGTCATAGCCTCCGCATAACTTGAAAGGTTTCTCATCACCCCAGAAGAACAAGTTGAGGTTGGTATGATCAGGAACTTTGATGGTTTTCTTCCAAGTATTCCCATCCAGAGCAAGACCCCTGGCCCTAGCGATGACCTCCTCATGGATATCAAAGGAAATGCTTCCAATAGTGACCCTTCTATCCTTCCAAGAGGTCACGAATTTTTTGGATAGACCCTCGTCATGGCTAGTCATAAATTCCATATACTGGGAGATACCACCTTGCATATATGTCAGAAAATGTCATCCACCTTCCAGTCATCGCACTTATCAGGATCCACACACACCTAATCCCCACCCATAGCTCCAACACACTTGTCGCGTAAAACCAGAACAGTGCTAGAAAGAAAAATAGTTGGGCGGATATAAAGAAAACCAAGTGTAGAAAACACCGCAGAGAAATGGCCTGTAAAAGGTAACTTGTAAAGCCAAAAAAAATCATAATAAATGCACCTTCCTGTAGCCAGCGCAGGCCTAGTAGTTTCCTTGTGCGAGAAGTCCATGGCACAAAGAGAAATGATATTAGAGAAAGATCCAGATAGCTCAAAAAATTGAACAAAATTTTCCAGTCTGGAAAGATCATCACGAATTTTGAGGGGGTTCAAAAAATAATGACCCTATCGGTCATTAGGATCAGAATGGTGAGTCCCGACAGTGAACCAAAAAAGGTCATACGTGACACGTGGAAAACCCTCCTTCGCACTCTTCCCGCACAACGACTAGTTATTTAAATAAAATCTCCCGCCATCATTACTAATGAAAGTTAGTAATAGCCAAACCAAGTTAGGAAATAGATTTTTAAGAATCATGGAGAATTTCATTAAAATCCTTTCCTAGAAGAGCCATAGTGGAAGGAGGCAAAGACTCTTCTTTCCTCCAACACCGTAATCCTTCCCAATCAAGCCCAGCGGCAGCTAGACTGTCAACAACCACATTTCCTTCTCTGTAGACATGTTGAATGGTGAACTCCTAAATTCTAGTAAGAAGAGAGAAAATGTCTTCAATTACCCCTTGAATGGCCCAGCCAGAAACCATTGTTAAGTAATTATGAGTGTTTGATTTATCATAAAATTGTTGTGTTTATAGGATGTTGTGTTAGAACATTAAGGTGTATTTAACTTAGAATTTGTATGTTTAAAAATTTATCATTATTATGTGTTAGTACTAATGATTGGCAATAGTATTAGTGGGTTAATTAATATTATTGATAGGTGGTTAGACATTAGTAATCAAGATGGTTTCATACGAAAAATAAGAGAATATATAAAAGAGTTGTAATCAACTTTCAATCCATCTAGACATGTTTTAATCAAATAATTTAATATATGTATTCTTTTACAAGTGGTATGAGTGTTAGGATCAACAATAAGAATGGTTAAAAATAAGTTATGAGATTACTTGAGATTATGGTAAAGAATCTCAATTTATATCAAATCATAAACATTTTTTATTTAAAAAAACTTATGATGTATATTCAACACAAAAATATATATACTTTATGACTATAATAAATTTGATGACTTGTCTAATAACTTCAATCCATCTTCCCTTACTATCTATGATCTTTTCTAATATCTTTATAAAATTTAATTTATTTACTAAATGAAACTCAAATGATATAATTTTAAGTAAAGAAATATTTTAGCCAATTCTAATGTGTCATAATTATTAGCTACCACATTCAAAATTTTCTTGGCACTATTATTTTGTACTAACATTCCAAATTATATATTATATTTATTTTTTAATTTTTGTATAGGTTTAAAATTTGAGTTCAATGGGGTAAAAGGTTTGGCTAATTTTTTTTATTCAAACAATTTTTTAAAATATATAATTAGAATTAGCTTAAGCCTCATATAATAGGATAGTTAGGAAGGGTAATTTTTGTAATATATTTATGCTAATAAGTGAGATCATACGTTTAATTTACTTGAAGTTATTTTTTATTTTTTTAAATTATATTATTTAAATGTATATTTATTTTATAAAATAAGAGATTAATTTTTTTTTTAATTTTAAGTAAAAAGAGGCATATTATTAATTGATTTATAGGTTTTGTCATGTTTTAGATCTATTGGTGGTATGTATATACATATATCGATAAAAGATGGAGATCCACCTATAATATATTAACAATATATATATGTATATATATATACATATACATATACATATATAAAACAAAGCTACAAAAACATAAAAGGAGTCATAACATGATTTAAGAGATCTCTTCAAATTTTAGACCTAAATTCTACACCAGACTTACATTGAACCACTTCATTTAGGAGAGCAATAGTAATTGTAGTATATGAGACTAAGGCTTCAATAATGAGAGGCATAGGTTGAACATCCAACACATGACATAGCAATAAGTATATGGCCTTTAAAATTTATTTGACCTTGTGTTATCTACATGATAAAATGTTTTAAAACCTTTTTTCTATGGCACATGCTCCACCATTTGTTGATGTGTTGATACTTTTTCAATGGCACAATAAAAAATATTTGTCAAACTATTACCTTTAAAATTATGTGCACATTATTGATTAAAATAAAATTGGAATATATGTAACTTCATGTCTTCGACCTATACCCTTTTTCCTTTATCCAAACTGGGACCCTCTTCCTCCAAAATGTCATCTTTTGACCAAGAGTGCTATTATAAAAATGTGTTAATATAGGTATAGCTTAAAGGAGCATTGTTGTCACATTTGTCTAAAATTGCAAGTGTTTATTTTTCCATAAGTTTTTGTAAAAAAATTTAAAATATTCTTAGGCCTATGAGCTTAGCTAACTCACTAATTTTTTACCCAATAGTGCACCAACTTCAATTTTTCAAAATGACAATCCTTAAAGCTTATGCCAACTATTATATATTACCTTTAAGCAATCAATAGATCAACTATACTAATCACCTTTTTTTAATAGCCTCGTAATAGCACCTACCTAAATTGATGTGTCATTTCTCAACCAATGGCACAATGGAAAAGATGTGATAGGAATAAATAGTCACTCAAACATCGGGGGCCATTAATAGCACATCATGGAAACTAGATTGGCCACACATTTTTAGACATTATCTATTGCATTTATTATATTTTTATATTTACATTAATATATTTAATTTTTTCATTGATTTTCATTTTAATTTGATGACTATAGTTGAATTATGTGGTACTTCAAGCATGTGCCTTTTAAAAGCATTGTTGATCCCCATAGTTTATTTTATTAATGTTTCCACTAGCCAAACATGGTGAATTTAATGAATTTGTTAGGTCAACAATAATTATCTATTTATTAATAGAAAAAATGACACTTGTCTCTTGAGGAGACCTATTTCAAAAACTTTAAGTTCAAATTTGAATGTATCAAAACTTGGGCCGGGAATAGAATTTAAGTTGTTGATCTGCATTCATTGAATAGTATAAATTTTATCATTTAACATATAATATTTTTGTCAACCACACTTTTTTAAAATTGTGAGCAAATTTTCTTGCAAAAACTAACAATATGAATAAATTTGAAAAAAAAATGCCCCAATTTTTTCCAAAATTGGCATATATTCGCCACAAAAATTATTTCCCTAAACTAAGATTCATTGTGATTTTATATCTTTTAAGGGGGGTTTCTTAGAATCGCCAACCACATTTTTTTTAATTCATAGATAAATTCACCAATAAAAACCAACAATATAAATATTTTTAAAAAAAATTGTCATGAAATTTATTTATTTTTAAAATTGATATATATTTGCAACAAAAAGTATTGCCTCAAGCTAAGATTAACTAGAATTTTATATCTTTTTTAGGAGCCTTTCTTGAATTTATCTCTACCTTATACCTCACTCTTGAGGAAGTCCACTTAGCAAAAGAAGTGACTAGAAAGGTAGTGCCAACTTGTTTTTTGTTACATTTTTTACATTGTTTACTAGTGAGGATGAGACTAGTACTGTGAAGGAGGTAATTAATTCTATAGATAATAAGTTTGAAAAGAAGGACATGAATGAGGATATGGTTGTGCTAGAGAAGAATAGTAAATGGTACTTAATACAATTACCCGATGATAGAAAACTTGTTGGTTGTAAATGGTTGTTGTTGTGTTTGACCTTGAGGTTAAACAAATAAATGTTAAGATAATTTTATCATATGAGGATCTGGAAGAGGGGATCTAAATATCACAACCAAAGAATTTCATGGTTAAGGGTAAGAAGGACATAGTTTTCAAGTCGAATAAATCCCTTTACGGTTTGAAACAATCCGCATGTTGGTATGTGGTGACTGATCATGCTATATTGTATAGCCCATGGTATACTGTACACCCCGGCCCCTATCCTTGCCGAGGTCCGAGGCTGGGCTGGGCCTCGGGCGGGGGTTCGAGGGCGGCAACCCTCGAGAAAAAATTTCTTCCTGCTTTTTCGCGTCATGACTGAAAAAGGGAAAAATCAATGAAAAGGAAAATCCAATTTTGTAGAACTCTAAAATCCGGAAGTTTCTGTTTGTTAAAAGGTCTTGATGGTATTACAGGTGATGATGAAAACAATTATTTGCAAGATTGTAATAGGTTTTAATCGATAATAAAAGTATTGGATGGTCCGCGGCTTAGTGGATGTAGCCTAGATTGCTGAAATCTACGTTAAATTTTTGTGTTATGATTTAATCTGTGTGTGTTTTAGTTTCTATGTTTATTACTTAAATTTGCATTTAATTGTTAGATATTTTCCATCTCTAACCCTAACAAGTGGTATCAGAGCGGGTTGTGTTTCGATTATCGTCTGTAGGACAGATCTCACGGTTGAGTGGGAGTCTCATGGTTGAGTGGGAGCAATGGCAAACGAGGGTAAGAAGGTTGAGAAGTTTAATGGGCAGAACTATCAGTTATGGAAGATGCAGATGGAGGACTATCTCTATCAGAAGGATTTATGGCGGCCATTGGAAGGGAAAACCAAGAAACCCGCGAAAGCAACAAGCATAGATGAGGACCGAGATCTTGGACAGGCTCTGGCAAGATTTGTCTATGCCCAGCACAATCGCGGTGTTCACATTACAATTAAAGAAAAGACAACTCAAGAGTTGATGGAAACCCCGCAAAGTTATATGAAAAGCCTTCCACTAATAAGGTATTTCTTATGAAGCCGCTTATTTAATATGAAAAATGGTAGAAGGTGGGTCACATTAATCACTTAAAATGAGTTTAATACGTCACAAATAATTAACTCAGAAAAGTAAACTTTGATGAAGAAGTTAGGGCTCTTTTGATTATGTGTTCTTTGTCTGAAAGCTGGAATAGCTTGGTAATGGCTGTTAGCAATTCTGTTTCTGGTTCGAATACATTGAAGTTTGATGATGTTGTTGGTGTTATTTTGAGCAAGGAAATTCGTAGGAAAAACTTAGGTGGAACATCCACATCAGGCAGTGTTTTGAATGCAGAAAGTAGGGGCAGAACAAAGGAGAGAGGAAACAATTCTGGAAATCATGGGAAGTCACGAGGAAAATCAAAGGACAAAAAGTCCCAATCTAGAGACAAAAGGGATTGCTGGTACTGTGGTAAGCCGGGTCATTTGAAGAAAGATTGCTGGTCTCGGAAAAATAAAGAAGGAGACAGAAAGGAAGGAAGTAAAGAGGCAAATGTGGTAAGTAATAAATCTAATGAGGATGCTTTGATTTTTTCCCTGGATAATGTTGATAATTCTTGGGTGTTAGATTCAGGGGCTTCATTTCATGCTACCCCCCATAGAATTTATTTTCTTGATTATGTCCAAGAGGATTTTGGGTTGGTTTATTTAGGAGATAACGAACCCTGTTAGGTTGTTGGAAAGGGAAGAATCAAGATTAAGTTGCAAAATGGGAATCATTGGCTACTATGTGAGGTAAGGCATGTTCCAACGTTAAGCAGAAATTTAATTTCAGCA